>BTPG01000002.1:313091182-313262583 GCA_036245525.1 Semisulcospira habei
AAAAATGGAGGTCACTAGCTTTTTATTCTTTTACTGCCGTCTGTTAAATTTGTTATTTCTGCACATTACAACTGAAAAAAACCGCTTTCAGTGCCAAAACTACATTTCAAACTTTCTGCTGGTATGTTAGCGTTTTCGGCGTTGTCATAGTTACCGAAGAACATGCCATGAGTGGGTTCGGATGGAGGTTATCTAGAGCTGCGAACCTCTCCGGCAGCTGTCTGTCTGGCGTTTTAACTCTGCCAAACCCTTCCACCTGCAAGAGGCATAGATTCTCATGAGCCCCTGCAGTCGCAGGGGCTCATGAGAATTTATGCCGCTTGCACGTGTAGTCATCAAAAATTCTTTTTCTTCTTGAGCTCATTCAAACAGAGGGTGTAATTGGGTTTAATCGTGTGTCGGGTGTGCTTCTGACTCCCCCGCTAAAATGCTACTGTACAGGGCTTCTACTGATACGGATAGCTAGCTGGCAAGTTGACCCCGAAACTTTTTTTTTTTTTTTTTTTTTTTTTTTTTTTTTTTGGGGGGGGGGGGTGTGTACATTTAGAGATAGAACACATCCGAACGTTGCAACTTGCTAAATACTGCAAAATGTTCAGTTTAACCCTTTTTATCGTGACACACTATTGCTTGTAATAAATTTGACTATGATAGTTCAAGCCTGAGGCGCCAAGCTATTCTGCCACCACCCTTGAACTAAAATGGCTGATCTATCTCCTAATCTGTAGTGCAGCCTTCATAGGACAATAATCACTTTAAAAGAAAATCAGCCTCAGGATGTAATGAGTTAACTCATTCAGCCCCACGCACGTATTTCCCAAATTTTGGAGGCGTCATCTAACGACTATGCACAAGTTGCAGGAGATGGATCGACCATGATAATTCATGGGTAGTGCCAGATTAGCTTGGCGCCGACAGGCGCCAAGCTAATCTGGCACTACCCTTGAATTATCATGGTCGACCCATCTCCTGCTGTAGTGCGTCAGGCCTGAATGGGTTAAGTCATACATACCAAAAAGGCGCCTGCAAGCGCCAGTAAAATGCAAAGAAAGAAAGAAACACGCTTAGAAGGGCCAATGTTGAAATTTTCTTTGTTGGAATTTTCTTTACACCTCAAGAGATTGCAGTAATACCAAAGCCGGAATCCTATCTGTGGAATACTGGATGCCTGATAATATGAAAGAATATCAAAAGGCTTGTGGTCATCAACTTTCGACCTGCTTCTATCTTCTCTGTTCCTCTCCGTGATTTATTTAGTCCTACCACTATGCTATCGTTCAGAACTAATGAGTTGCTGGTCTCAAAATCCTCCCGCTAAGCTCATGCGAATACCATGATCACACGTACTAGGTATGGCACAAGCAACGTAAACGGTCGACACCAAATAAATATAATACATTTCTTCAGCAGTACTGAACAGGAAACTTTTCACGAAGAAACTGCGCAATCGGGTCACCCATGAAAAAAAAAAAAAAAAAAAAAAAAAAATCACTGACAGGCTAGAAATAATCATCTTATTCTGTACATGCATATTTTTACCTTACAATCACACATAACGCACACCTGACACCGATTAGACTAAAGACAGGAAATACTGTTACGTTGAAACGTTTCATACCTGTTATGGTGTGCTGCTCTGTGATTTGGGACTTACGGCCCACGGGAAATCACAGACCAGCACAGAATAATATTTGTGGCACAGGCCGAAAGAAAATCTGACACAAGCACACAATGGCGGATGGAGGGGAGGGGGTGGTGGTGCTTCAGGGGTTAAAGGCGGGATAGGGGTGGTGGTCTAAAACTCTAATATACCTTTTTCTGAGTTTTAGACCACCACCCCTACCCCGCCTTTAACATTTGCTCCTGAAATGTCCTCACACTGTTGACGCACCCCATCACCCCCCCCCCCCCCCCACCCCTCCCTCCCCCCTTTTTTTTTTCGATATCTCTTTTTGGGTGTTTTGGTCATTGGAAAGTATGGTTCAGCCTTTGGCCACTTTCTGTCTTAAGTTAAAAAGTCAGAAGTCTCAACCTAAAATCTGGAAACCCCCCTTGAGGAAGGAACTGATCTGACCCCACACGGGTTCAGTCTATCATCACCCTAGCCACACCCTGGAGGGTTGGGGTTTATCGGTGTATCGCGTACGACTTACGGCAGAAGTTCCTACTGATGGCAGGAGTAACAGTCTTTATGGCGTGTCACCTTTTCTCCTGCGTCAGGTCCCAGCAGAAGGACCATCACATTTAGTTGCAGGCCTTTCCAATAAACCCAGACGCATCTGTACTAGCGTCGACCCATCAATAGACGATTTCAAGAAACCGGAAGTAGGTCAAAACTGCACGTGTTTCGACGAAAACGGTGGAGTAAAAGCCCGGGCTTTTACTCCACCGTTTTCGTCGAAACACGTGCAGTTTTGACCTACTTCCGGTTTCTTGGCCTTTTACTCCACCGTTTTCGTCGAAACACGTGCAGTTTTGACCTACTTCCGGTTTCTTGAAATCGTACATCGCATGTTTGTCTGGACTTTTACTCCACAGTTTTCGTCGAAACACGTGCCGTTTTGACCTACTTCCGGTTTCTTGAAATCGTATATCGCATGTTTGTCTGGACTTTTACTCCACAGTTTTCGTCGAAACACGTGCAGTTTTGACCTACTTCCGGTTTCTTGAAATCGTATATCGCATGTTTGTCTGGACTTTTACTCCACAGTTTTCGTCGAAACACGTGCAGTTTTGACCTACTTCCGGTTTCTTGAAATCGTATATCGCATGTTTGTCCGGACTTTTACTCCAGTTTTCGTCGAAACACGTGCAGTTTTGACCTTCTGCTGATTTCCAAACAACGCGTGTTTATGCTCGCCGTAAAGTACCGAGCCTCCACGGCGGTTTTCACGGCTAAAATTAGCCAATACGATGGGTTCTCAATGTTGTTGTGGCTTAACTAATACTTCACAACCCATCTTTTCACAATCTATGTGAGCAGGCACACGGAACAAACGTTTGATACTGCAGACCTTGTGTGCAACGGGGGAGCTCTTCAACGTGGCAGAGGGAAGCCCCGGAACAGTACAACGTTTTTCATTTTACCACACTTAAATTTCGTGATTGAACAAAAGGTAAGTTGGTCCTTTTTAGCAACATTGTCATAAGACATACCCAAAAATTTCATAAAGTAGGTATTGTGAGAAGGGCCATCTCTTGCATGAGCCTCAATATTACAGTCTAAGAAAGATGTTAACCCATTTCATCCTGAGGCTGATATTTTAAAATTTGCTTATTGCACTATGTTACAGATTAGGTGATAGATCAACCATTTTAGTTCAAGGGTGGTCCCAGAATAGCTTGGCGCCTGAGGCGCCAAGCTATTCTGGCACCACCCTTAAACTACCATAGTCAAATTAACTTGATTTCAAGCAGAAGTGCATCGGGATGAAAAGGGTTAAAGTGCCCAGTCTAAGATCAAATCTCAAAGCTCGATCTCTATCGTTTATGTGTGTAGCTGATGTAATATAATGATTGTAATGTCCAAATGTGTATCTCGGTTTTGTCCACGTTTTGTGCCGATTTTTCATCAGCCATGCTAATTGTGACTGATTCTATAACCGCGGCGCAGAATACGATTTGGTTCTGTCAGAGCAAGTCATCCTTGGAGAATTCGTAAATAATAAATTATTTCATTTCCAGCAGGATAATTAGCGAAAACTCTACTATCAACGCAATCTGACACCATGTCGCATACACCACGTCTTCTTGTGATAACTCTCGCTGACCCAAAAGATAACTTCTTGCTGCAACAATCCTGCGTCAAATCCAACCAGACTGCAAAAGATCGTAGATCCTCATGAGGCCCCGCATTTGATGGGGCCCATAAGGATCTTAGCCTCTTGCAGATCTACGTAAGCAGAAATGTTCCATGAACCCTCTGAGACTGCATGGGAAAGAGGGGGGGGGGGGGGGGGGGGAGGAGCTTATGTCTCATACGTAGTGCAAATAAGGCAATGTGTGGTGGCGAATGAGTATATACGACTCCAGGTGACGGTGGGTTATGAAGATCTATCCCTCGTGCATGTATATGGGTGCCTGCATGGGGTGTGGAGTAAAGGGTGGGGGTCATCTCCAATAAGCAAACGTCTCCGGGTCGAGGTCGGCCGCAGTGGGCCCGCGCACGGCTGTGCGCGGGCCCATTGCGGCCGACATCGGCCCGAGGGTCTTTTGGTCATGGTTAACGGATGAATGTCTCGTGTGATTTTAAGAAAAACTGTTCTGACTAATGACGATCTATGACGCTAAGAGATGGAAAGGGAGTTCGCTGATGCACTTATACTGATGGGCAATTTGCTGTGGCAGCACCTCTCGAGGGAGGTGGAGGAGTCACAACTGATCCTGTGCAGAGTCGGACACCGAGAAATAATATCTCACCCCCAATCCAAGCCCCATCCCTTCTAAAACCTCCTCAAACCTCTGCTCTCCCACTAGACCCAGCGCTCTAATGCTCATTTGCATGGGGATGTGCTTTTTGTTTTGAAATAGTTTACCTTCCTTTGGTCGTTTGTTTGTTGGTTTGTTGGATTTGATTTGGGGATTGTTTTGTTTTGTTTCGTTTTGTTTTGTTCTGTTGTATTTGTTTGAGTAGCCTTTTAGCTTTTGAGCAGTGATAAGTAGCGAATAGTATACTTGTTTGTTTGTCTGTTTTGTAAAAGGAGTTTTGCCCGAAATATTAAAAATATTGTGAAAAATAAATAACGCGTGCTTCTTTCCTCGTTGGTTAATTCCTTGTTCTGTTTTGTTTTGTTTGTCGAGGGAAATCCCAACTTATTTTATGTGCTTACTCTCAAGTGAGAAAATCAAAGCAATAAGCTGCATGTTACATTCGTAGTATCACCGGGAACATGTCAAATGGAAGTGAAACGCACCTTGTAAAAGATGCACTCCTGATTCCGTGACCAATGATGAGAAAAGACAGCAAACCAGTAACTACACTTTTTTAAGTACAAAAGGTCTTCAGGGCTGACGTCGGGACCATCGTTGGGCGCAGATGGCCCGTGCACGGGCCAACTGCGGCCAACGAGGGCCCCGAGACATTCCACCACTAGGGAAACACGTTAATTGTTAGCTCATTTCACCCTGAGGATGAAATTATCTTTTTTGTTGTGGTAGATACCCTTTGAGGTTAAACGCCACAGCTCTGGAGACAGATCAACCATGAGAGTTCAAGGATGGTGTCAGAATAGCTTGGCGCCTACAGGCGCCAAGCTATTCTGACACCACCCTTGAACTCTCATGGTTGATCTACACCTCGTCCTAGAATGGCGGAGCTTTATGGCGGGTTAACACGCACACACACACACACACACACACAAAAACGATTGTACTTACAACAATGACACCATTTTCGCCTGAGCTCCGTACAGTGGCGCCGAACCACTGGTCGGATTTCTCCTCTATGTCCACGTAGGCTGTCTTGTTCAATCGTATATTATTTCCTGTAAACATAAACCAAAAAAAAAATCATATAATTGGCATCGTAACTGCAAATGTTTCGTCGACAACTTGAATGTGAATTTGTCATTATGCACTGGAGCAATCCAAATCGAAAACTAAGCGGTGTACAGTGTAATCGACAATAGTGTTTTGTTTGTTTACATGTGAGTGTTGTGGTGTAAGGTTGAATTGCTTTAAATCTGCAGTTTTATGAACTTGATATGTGTACAGTCGAACCTTATCAGCCACAAAACAAAGTACCCTCTCAAGAGGAGTCTTGAAGGGCAAAAAGTCGCACTTGCCATTAAAGACCATCATTTAGGTGGCTACAGCCACCTAAATGATGGTCTTTAATGACAGGTGATCTCTCATTATGGGTGGTCGCTCAAATGGGTTTTGCGTATTTCGGCAATGGGCTACCATAATAGTACTACATCACACATGTTTACTATATTTTATTGTCCATCTTATGAAAAGATTGGGGGGGGGGGGGAGGCGGCGGTACGCCTTATGGTTGTCAAATACTGGTGGTAACTGACATTTTTCACTCCAAAAGCAAAAAGCAACAATATAATCCGTCGCTCAATAGCAACCCCCCCCCCCCTCCACACACACACACACACACACCCCCTATTTCTTTAATATACCCACGAACCTTTGAAAAGTAAATATTTTGTTATCGCAGATGTCAGCAAACGATCGCCTTATTTAAAGAATGCTTCACGGAAATAGTTTCTTCACGGATACCGTGACCTCATCGTTTATTAGTTCTAAGGGCAAGCCTACTTTTACACTATACAATTACTCCCACGAACTCAATCAAGCTGCAAGATGAATAGATCCTCATGAGCCCTCGCAGATGCGAGGTCTCATGAGGATACACGTTTCTTGCTCTGACACATTTGCAACCTTATTGTTAAAAGAACGACGATCGTCCGTATATGCCTACAATTATACTCAGTGCGGAAACCGTATTCCTTTGGGAGTATCAGCGCCAACCGCGCGGTAAGAAGGACCTACTTGAACATACAAGGTAGTCACTGATTAACCCTTATCATTCGGAATACTTGTTATTTGTGTGTGAAATTAGTTTGACTAAAATAGTTCAAGGGTAGTGCCAGAATAGCTTGGCGGGGGGTGGGGGTTGGGGGTAACCAAACAACATGTAACCAATACATACTGAGAAGGAAGGCACTGTGTCTGATACATCAAAAGTAAACACGAAAGTGTTGTATCAGGCATTGTCTTTTATCAGACAAAATAAATTACTTTACATGTAAGCTAAGCCACTGGTCTATATCCTTATCTGTAAGTACTATAAAGTAGCTTGCATATATGGCAGTGCACAAATTTGAAGCTTTTAGCCTCAGTATAATAGGGGTTAAACGGGTGTTTGAGAGGCACTAATCTTGCGCTAACACTGACAGACGATCACTGACTCCGCTCCTTTGATGTGAGCCCCAAAATCCTCAGGCAGTTCTACCTCTGCTTTATAGAAAGCCTTCTTACGTTTTCCTTTGTCTCATGGTTCGGCTCCCTGGGCGAGAATAACTTTAGGAAGCTGAATAAGATAATCAGGCTTAGTGAGAACATCGTTGGGGGCAGGTTGGAGAGCCTTGACGGCCTCTACAGGACGAGAATGATACGTAAGGGCCTGAGGCTGGCAGCTGACACTTCCCACTGCCTCTCTAAGCACCTTCAAAAGCTCCCGTCTGGCCATAGGTTCAAGGCTTCTCTTGTTCAGTATAACCAAACGCTACAAGGGCAGCTTTGTACCCTCGACCATCCATCTCCTAAATGAAGAGCGTGTTAAACTAGCGTATCTCTCTCTCCTTGTTGACGCCGTCGAGGAACTTGCACCTCAGATGTCGCAGTGGCATCTTGCAAGTGGCAGACTCACTCCTATACCACTAATGTAGTAGTGGTTTTGTTTGTTTGTTTGTTTTTTGTGTGTGTTCTTTTCACCATTGTCATAATGTGGCTAAAACCGTACGCTCGCATGTGATCCCAACGAAAGAAAAATTGTCGGCTAGACTGACACAATAAAGTTTTTGAATTTGAATTTGAATTTGCTCCTGCGACCTGTGTATGTTATTCAGCCCTAAGCTGACTGTCGGTAGTCCTATACAAAAGACCCTGCAGCTTCAATGGTCCTAAAGACTCCCCAAACTTAGGCGTCGCCGGTGCGACGTTGCACCTCGATGCAACCAAAAGACATAATTTTTGTCGCGAATTTAAACAGTTAATGTAAAATCTACAAAAGGTGCTCAGAAGGCGATTGTTATTAACCCCTTCCCTGCAAGTGGTCGCAGACTGTGTTTCTGAAACCTTCGGTAATTGAACGCCCAAAAATGTATTCGTCCAAGAAACGCGGATACAACATGGGCCACCAAGAGGCATAGATCCTCATGAGCCCCCGCATTTGCGGGGGCTCATGTGGATCTATGTCTCTTGCAGATGGATGGTGTTCGTGGGCTTTTTTTTTCTTCTCGGCAGTGACTGGATTTTAAATCACCTTAGTATGACGGTTGGCTGTGGCAGTGAAAGGCCTAGACAATACAAGTGGTTGCAGTCTATGTATGGCTTATACAAACACAGGAAGGAAACACGCTGAATGGCGCAGAGGCGAGGTGGTGTTGTACAAAGGGTCATTCGAGGCGACACGCGCAATCGAACCAGCCCCTACCCAAACTGTGCGTTTCAGTAAAGTAGGAAGATTCTCAAAGGGCGGAATGGCCCAACCCTACCAACCACATAAAAAATCAAACGATGGAGAGCGTGTGTATGTGTGTGTGTGTGTGTGTGGGGGGGGGGGGGGGGGTAATCAAACAACATGTAACCAATACATACTGAGAAGGAAGGCACTGAGTCTGATACATCAAAAGTAAACACGAAAGTGTTGTATCAGGCATTGTCTTTTATCAGACAAAAAAAAATTACTTTGCATGTATGTACTTGTGACAACCAGTGAAGAACCAGTCTTGCTTGCTGGCACCCCGTTGGAGGAGGTGGAGTCCTTCACCTATCTCGGGAGCATCATAGACAAAAAAGGCGGCACTGATGCAGATGTCAGAGCACGAATCGGTAAAGCCAGAGCAGCCTTTCTCCAGTTGAAAAAAGTGTGGAGTTCCAGAGAGCTGTCACAACACACCAAAGTCCGGATTTTCAACTCCAGTGTAAAAGCAGTTCTCCTATATGGAGCAGAGACTTGGAGATTGATAAAACCACAGACAAAAGAGTACAGATCTTCATAAACAGTTGCCTTAGAAGAATTTTAAAAATCCACTGGCCAGAGAAGATCAGCAACGTCAGACTCTGGGAGAGAACAGAGCAGATAACAACAGAGAATGAAATTGGGCGAAGAAGATGGGGATGGATTGGTCACAGTCTGAGAAAGCCAGCTTCCAGTATCACTAGGCAGGCATTGTCAAGGAACCCCCAGGGAAAGAGGAAAAGAGGCAGGCCGAGAAACACCTGGCGTCGAGACCTCCAAGCAGACATCAAGAGACTGGGAACCACCTGGAGTAAAATCGAAGAAGCACAGGACAGGAGTCGCTGGAGGTCTCTCGTCGACGGCCTCTATACCCGGGGAGGGGTGACAGGCGTAAGTAAGTAAGTATTTGTGACAAAAGCTCTGTTGAGCAGCCTGGCATTTTGACTGGGAGGTATGGACAAAGTATTACCCCACCCCCACCCACCCCCCAAAAAAAGGTGTAGCCAAACAGATTCTAGCCATACCATGTCAAGAGGAGGTATAGCCATACCATTGGCCCCACGGGTTCCTACACCACTGCGTTTAACCCGTTCAGTGCTAACTGAGGCAGACTGTGTTTCTGCAATCTCCGTAAATTCAATGCGAAAACAAATCCCAGCTGTCCCAGAAACATGGCTTCATAGTGGCGTCAGCAAGAAGCATAGATTCTCATGAGCCCCCGCAACTGCGGGGGCTCATGAGGATCTATACCTCTTGCATTTGGACGGCGTTCAATCATTCTCATCACGGAAACGGCCAACCTTGCTAACGCCCTCTAACCCTCTAAAGAACAGCGAACGAAGCCCTACTACACACAGTCCCTACACAAATATATACGTATCAACCCAGGTGACGCCATGAAGTAGAGGAATTGTGAGACTAGGTATCACACTGGTTGTTCCACCCCCCCCCCCCCCTCCCCCCGCCTCGATTCGCTAAATCTGATTAGCGGTAGCGAATCGAGGGGAACAACCAGTGTGATTAGATACTAGAGGTAAAAAGAGACACAGGGCCTCATAAGCCAACCCTTTTACGCTTCAATATGTTAAGATTTTTTTTTTTTTTTTTTTTTTTTACAACAGCATAGGACCCTGCATGACTGCCCGAAGTTTGGAGTTAGTTCGGGGTTTTAACGTCCACGGCACCGAAGTGATAATGGACGGCCCTGGCGGGCGGGTTATGGGGGACAGAGAAATCTATTGCCTATGGAGTACGACCTGAACACTGATTAATTCAGGAGCACTGCAACTGTGCCACTTTGATTTATCAGGATCTTTCAACGGACATGCTATGTGGATTGCGAGTCCAGCTACCGGGACCGGAACGGGGACTTGAACCCACGACTCGGCGATTCTCTTCGCTCTCTTGCTCCGACGCTTAACCACCTGAGCTATTCCGGACTCCCCGAAGTTTGGAGGAGAGAGATGTATCAACAAGAGGCACAGTTTCTCATGAGCCCCTGCGGCTGCAGGGGCTCGTGAAAATCTACGCCTCTTGCAGATGGAAAGCTCTGGATGACCTAAAGAAAGGTCTGTTATGACTAAGATCGTCGGTTCCCTTATCGTGCGTGCGTGCTTGTATGTGCGCCACGGTGTGTGCATGCGTGCGTGTGTGCTGGTTGTCATATTCAGTTCATAACTCTATAAAGTGTATGGTGCAATTCAAATTGCTGGTGACATCGGAGAATGCAGTCCCACAGGATCTAGCCTAATATAGACATTTCAGGTGTTTGCACGAGAGATCCTAGCTCGTCCTCCAACCGGCCCATGACATTTGCAAGAGGCATACATTTTCATAAATGACCCCTGTGGCTGCAGGGGCTCATGAGAATCTGCCTTATCTACATCTACATAGCTAGGGTACTAATCCGGGTTCACTTTCCGACTGAATCATTCGTCGGTTACTAATGTGCGAAAACGGCTAGATTGAAATCTGACTTTTGATTCGATCAACTGATCTCGCGGGAAATTAAAAAAAAAAAAAAAAAAAAAAAAAAACCCGACAGAAACTGGCCCTCGAGGTTAACCCATTTAACCACAAAACCTCATTTCGCAAAACGTGTAGGTGTCACCTAAGGACTATGTACAAATTGCAAGAGGTGGATCAACCATTACAATTCAAGGGTAGTGCCAGATTAGCTTGGCGCCATTTGGCGCCAAGCTACTCTGGCACTATCCTTGAATTATCACGTTCGACCCTTCTCCTGTTGTAATGCTTTGGGTCTAAATTGGGTAAACAATGATCGGTTATAGATATTTTGATCTGAATCCACTAATTTCGTCGGAAATGACAACTCAGATGAAAACCATTGACGTAAAACAAAGATCTGACAATCATGAAAACGGGATAACTGGTATGCACGTGCACGCCGCGTACAATACTTGAAATTTTGATTATATCTACCAATTTCGGGGTGGGGGGGGGGGGGGATGACAAACATGACGGAAACAGGCCATGCAAGTTCCAAACATTAACTCTTAAACTAAATGACTTCCATTCTCTAGAATTGAAGTCATTTAGTTCCGGAAGTTTAAGAGTTAGTTTTAGATATTTACAAGTTGTCTTTGTTTCTTTTCAAAGAGGAAGAATAATGTATCAGATGATATCTTGCACGCCCACTGGAAATTCTAAGCAAAAACACTTCTAAGTTATTCCAAGAAGAACTACATCATGTATCTTATTTTATAACAGCCCAACTCTTCCCTTAATCGGTTTATTTGGGGCTGATGTCATATATGGTGTGTAATTGACTCTTGTATTCTTTCAGACTCTTTACACTATTCCCCATTGGCCAAGCTATATAGGGCTCGGGAAGTTCCCCGCGTTGCTTAGCAGCGTCGGCGCGTTAGTCGCCATCTTAAGAGGATACCATAGTCATCAGATAGTAGGGAAGGTGTTTCAACACGTTTTTCTTCATTTTTCTTCCTCTTTGAAAAGAAACAAAGACAGATTCTGGTGAGCGGTTTCCTACAGTGATGGCAAGACTTGCTGTTATTGCTTTCCTGACATTACAAAAACAGCGATTTACCTATGAGCGATTAGTCCCGTAACCTCACAAGATGGCCGCTACGATTGGCGTGATGACGTCAGCTTCCCGAGCCCTATTCGCCTTTTCTTCCCCTGGTCGCAGCCGATTGATTGATTGATTGTACATTGCTTAACGTCCCGACAGCAACAAGGCTTTCTCAGGACGTGCCTGCACTGCTTGTGAAAAAAAACAACCAACTAAACAGAACATTGAATGTATGTCGCCAGCCGGTCAAACACATTAAATAAACCTAACACATGGGGCCTAAATAAAGCTAAGACCATTTAGCAACACACATCCAATATCAAGAGCTACAGGCAGTGCAGACAGTAGGGAGAGTTTAAAAAAGGCAAATACAGGTGAATGGACCTCGGGTAGACAGAAACACATGCCCCAGAATAGAGAGAAAACCCCACCCTGTGGGGCTGACCAGGGTGACCCTGGGAACTAAAAATACCTAACCCCACCCAAGTCCCCCAGGGCAGACCCGGGTGGGGTCTGGTCGCAACCGAGTCTACTTATCACATATTACCCCAGGTAATAAGTGATAAGTAGGCTACGATGGCAACGTACTCGGTGAGCAAAACGTTTTTCCCGAAAATACATCTTTGTCCAATCAAATTCCTCAGCACAAACATACCCATTTCTTCATTCAATCCAACCTCTAAGCACACAAATGCTGATCAATACATAATCAATTCAGGGGGTTACACAACAAAACGAACAACATGTAGGTGTTATGTGATAACGTTGGTATCAACTTCATACCAAAACAGCTCAAAAATTGATAAGTTTGATAATGTCAACGACAGAAAATTCTCCGGACAAGTGTCACATGTGTGTTATTGTATCATATCCCACGTCTTGCGGTGTGTTACGTGGCGATATCTCACCTGAGGGGTCAAAGGGCACCTCTTGGCATGAGTTGAGTCTGTCGGTGCGGCACCTGTACACTGCTCCCCCTCTCCTCACATTTGGCTGAGACGTCTGTGCGCGGGGAGCGCCTATGAGCAACCTGAAACAGTCATAAATAAATCATTTACACATTGTGCGTCCAGCCACCGGGGTAACGAGGATCTGTGAATACTTTTACTTACTTATGCCTGTCACCCCTACCCGGGTATAGGCCGTCGACGAGAGACCTCCAGCGACTCCTGTCCTGTGAGGATCTGTGAGTGTTGCCGGCAATTGCGGGGGCTCATGAGGATCTATGCCTCTTGCTGAAACCACTTTTATCCATTGTTCAGGGGAGTATACTGCTTACATGAAAAAAAAAAAAAAAAAAAAAAAAAAAAAACAGGAGGCAGCGTGTACAAGCGGGTCAAAATAAAACTTCTGTTCTCACAGCCCAAACAGAAAATTCCATCTGCAAGCGGACGCAGATCCCTATGGGCTCCCGCAGGATGCTGGGGGTAACGAGGATCTGTGAGTCTTGCTGGGATGATTCGGTTCCACAAACCCTTTGATCACTGCCGAAAACAAGGAACTGCAAGAGGTATGATACTCATGAGCCCCGCAATTGCGGGGGCTCATGAGGATCTATGCTCTCGCTGAAACCACTTTTATTATCCATTGTTCATGGGACTGCTGGAGGTTTTTCGCGTCGAACTGACACCGATTTGAGACATACAATTTACTAATACGACGAGTGGCGTTGAAGGGGTTAAGGGGTGCTTGGGGGTGAGAGATTCGTCTTTGTTCTACCAAAGAGTATAGAGGCTACGCTAGCGTAGCCTCTATACTCTTTGGTAGAACAAAGACTGTGCCAACTCTTTGGTAGAACAAAGACTGTGCCAACTCTTTGGTAGAACAAAGACTGTGCCAACTCTTTGGTAGAACAAAGACTGTGCCAACTCTTTGGTAGAACAAAGACTGTGCCAACTCTTTGGTAGAACAAAGACTGTGCCAACTCTTTGGTAGAACAAAGACTGTGCCAACTCTTTGGTAGAACAAAGACTGTGCCAACTCTTTGGTAGAACAAAGACTATGCCAACTCTTTGGTAGAACAAAGACTGTGCCAACTCTTTGGTAGAACAAAGACTGTGCCAACTCTTTGGTAGAACAAAGACTGTGCCAACTCTTTGGTAGAACAAAGACTGTGCCAACTGTGCCAACTCTTTGGTTCTACGTGCGCATGTTCAATTGGTATCTAGGCATTTGCTAGTTAGCTAGTTAGTTCGGGGTGTAACGTCCACTGCACCGGAGTGATAATAGACGGCCCTGACGGGCGGATTATGGAGGACAGGGAAATCTATTACGATCTGAACAGTGATCAATTCAGATGCACTGCAACTGTGCCACTTTGATTTACCAGGAACTTTCAACGGACATGCTATTGAACAAGCCCGTCTTTTTTTCCCCTGGATTGCGAGTCCAGCTACCAGGACCGGGCCGGGGACTCGAACCCACGACCCGGCGATTCCCTTCGCTCTCTTGCTGCGACACTTAACCGCCTGAGCTATTTCGGACTTATTAGACATTTGTAGCTGTCAGTCCAGCATTTATTTGTTCACTGACTGACTGGATCGATCGGTCAAGCAAGCAAGCATGCTAGCAAGCAACCACTCACCCAGTCACTCAGTCAGCAACCCACCCACCCACCCACTCTCTGCAGCTTTAAGTTATTTTCCTTCGTTTCTTCGTTTGTTTCTCTGTTCGTTTGTGGGGTGCTCCTATTATCCATACTATACCAACCTCTTCAGACTATTCACTCCTTCAGGTCATGTATGAAGCGACGTGTTATGCATACATGACCTGGTTTCGGTATATCTGTATTCACGCATCATGTTGATGTGTGGAACTGAATTCACATCCGTTAAGTACATGCAGGATTCATAACAGATTCTAATCTCCAAAACTTGAGGCGTTTTAACGACTATTTTACGCAGAAGCCCCTGCCATTGTAAGGCACAATCCCTACTGTCCGTTCCGCTTCAGCACTCGTGAAAATATGAATGTAAATTATTCATAACTTTTCACTCCGTAACGTCCCAGTAATAACATATTGTGCGGTTTTACACTACTCGTGAACGCAGCACGCAAATATGGCCGACGTCGGCCCGAAGTCCTCTTGTTTTATTTCAGTGTCGGGAAGATAATCTGCAAAACAAAATAACAACTGCGGCACACCAGTTCTCTCAGTTTCGAACTTTGCCGGTCGGCAGTCAAACAACTGAATCATTTTAATTTCCGACGAAGGTGTATAACTTGAGGCACACCTGAGGCCGAATGTTCGTCAGCAAGAGGCACAGATTCTCATAAGCCCCTGCGACTGCAGGGGCTCATGAGAATCTATGCCTCTCGCAGGGGGTGGGGTGCATGAGCATCTACACCTCCTGCTGTTGGTAGTAGGGAGGGGCTGACAGTGGAGCTGTGTTCGTCAGAGGAAACCAGCTCGGCATGAGGTCTCAACTTGCCGCTCCCGTCGCGTGGAGAGGTGTGTGAATCAAGGCTTGAAATTCATCTCACAACTGACAAAGCGTTGAAGTCGTAAAAGGGGTGGCTTTTCGGCCAAGAATGTACCCACATCAAACTGAGGCTAAAAGCTTCAAATTTGTACACTGCCATATGCAAGCTATATTACAGTACTTACAGATAAGGATATAGACCAATGGCTTTAGTTCAAGGGTGGTGGCAGAATAGCTTGGCGCCTAGAGGCGCCAAGCTATTCTGGCACTACCCTTGAACTATTTTAGTCAAACTTATTTCACGCACTGGTGTATTCCGAATGACAAGGGTTAACAGACATTATTCACAGTGAAAACTTGACGAGAAGGAAGTAAAAGTGACAAAAATATGGTGCTGATTTTCGTCAGTAATTTATATCTCATTTGTAAATCAAAGGGGGGAGGGAGGGAAATCATAACGCAAAGGGCGAACTTTGAAGAAAAAAAAAAACTAGGTGAGAAAAATATTCCTTCTATTTTTCGCCTAAACGTTAAAAACATACCATAAACGAACTGGAGAGAGAGAGAGAGAGGCAGGTAGGCAGACAGACCATGAGATAATTTGGGGTGGAGGCGGTTGTTCTGTGTGGGTGGTGTTGGAAAATAATTCTATTCTTTAGATTCTTACGCGGTCCGGTACCCTGTATAGAAACGATATCATGTCTATCAATCGAAATGCAGCACAAACGTACGATTTCTGAGAAAGTAAATTCTAGCTATGCCTGGTAATTGAATCACACAGCTGAACAATCATTTGCCGTTTTGTTTTTTTGACAGCTCAGCTTTCTCCACCAGAACTCAGGGCGAGGAAATCTACACGAACTGTTTGCCCCTGACAGGCGCAGACAATATGTCTGTATTGAATGCCCGCGTGTATTCCTATTGATGCTCGAAGCCAATACAAAAAATACAATAATACTTTATTATCCCCGAGGGGAAATTTTGGTGCAGCGGTATAACATACACAAAAGAAACAAGAATAAAAGTAATAAAAGTTACACGTCATCCGCAACACCCTTCCCCCCTTCCCTCCATACCATTCCGCATACATACACACAAGCAACATAAACTCACTAGTATACATAATAAACAATAGGCTAAGACTAAACTAAAATAATTACACGTGTATAGTTGTAAATTACACGTGTATAGTTGTAAGTCATAGCATAAGTCATGGAGGGTGTCACAGCAACATAAACTGATAACTAAAAATAAACTATACATAAAACTAAAGGCACGCACACACAACTCGCGTAGATTTCGTCACCTTGTGAAGCAGACAACCGGCAGTGTGACATTCTCTCTGACGGAACTTAGAACGGGGGTCAGATAATGTAGGTGGGTGGCGGTGAGCAGGGGAGCTTTTATCTCGCTGTGGATGAAAGCCTGGCTTGTGAGAATGCTGAATAAACCAGTACCTCACGCCTGGCTCACCAAAAGACAACACTTAGCCTTTTACACAGCATTACATTCGCGTCTAGCACTCGCGCCCTTAAACCCAGATGATCTCCAAACGGCTCAGATCCTGAGATGCAAATGGGATCGAACCTTAACCGTTACACTATAACAGCAAGAGGCACCGACACATTTCCGTCAGCAAGAGGCATAGATTCTCTTGAGTCCCTGTGGTCGCAGGGGATCACGAGCATCTATGTCTCTTGAAAATCTATGCCTCTTGAAAATGTTTAGGAATGTTCGGGCGGGAACTGCCAAGGAATATATAAACAGCGGGGTGCTTTTGTAAGGCGTTAGTAAAAATATTGTTGATCTATCCTGATCACAAGCCGAATATTTTGGCCGAAACTGGAACTCAACTTGTGTGGGCAGCGCAACTTTTTGCTGAGCTGTCATTTTGCACTTTACGGCCAAAGGCTGTAAGGTCCAGACTCGCAGAGCAACACAGAGGCATGACCTAGCTAGAATCGTGTATGAGCTAGTATGCAGTACTGAAAATAGTACATTGGAACACAACGTATTGGGTTTAATTTGGGTTAATTGTTAAACTCATTCGACACCTGGCGCATCCGAAAAGTGGCTTACAACCGTGTATCCGATTACGGCACGCCTTAGCCTATTTAGCCCCGGGACCCTGCAACAGATGGATTGATCAAGATAATTCAAGGATAGTGCCATGCTCATCTGGCACTACCCTTGAATTATCATGATCAATCCATCTCCTACAACTGGTGCATAGTCGTTAGACAATGCCTCCGAAAGTTTGGAAATGCGGCCGTGGGGTTAAGAGGCTTAACTCATTCTACCCCAACACCGAAATCCCCAAATTTTACTGTTGTCCTCTGAAGACTGCACTCTAGTGCAGGACACAGATCGACCATGATAGTTCAAGGGTGATGCCAGAATAGCTTGGCACCCATAGGCGCCAAGCTATTCTGGCATCACCCTTGAACTATCATGGTCGATCCTTATCTTGCTGTGGTGTGTCTGGGGTAGAATGAGTTAACTGAGTAACTTTCTTGAGATTCGCTTTGTATGGTCTAACTGAATTAGTGCAATGAGCACAAAATGGCCACTCTCCCTTCATTCTCGTCTCAGCCAGCACCTTCCATCTGCTTTGATGCAGACATAGATTATAACAGCCCTTGCAGCCTAGACGGTCGGCCTCGTTTAGTTCTGCATCTCCGCTCCTCATACGGAGTAGGGCTTGGAGGTTTAATGTTGAGACTCTCACTTGATCTGTACGTGTGTCTCGAATCCCTCCACATACAGTTGATCGATCACACGTTCTGCTACAGATCCCGAGCTAAACCAATAATACCCTCCCCTTCTATCGTGCGCCGTTGTCTTCACTGTGCACAGTTGTCTTACTCCTGTAGACTCAAAGACACACTGAGTGAGGCGCTCAGACGTAAATGAGTTTGATTTCTTTGAAAAAGCAAGAACCGCTGGTCTTGGTAAAGCCAGGCATGAATATCTACGTCGCTTCCAGCTCTAGGGAGAAATTCCAAGTTAGACAACCGTGCTGGCCGAAACATCACGTCTGCACGGGAGACCCGGAAAGACAGGGTTGCCTCCCCCTTCAGGGGGTAATGGCCCTTAAATAATGTTTTCAAAACTCGGCCCGTTCCGAGCAAGCCAGTCTCTCAGCCAGCACCAGTCCATCTGCAACAGGAATAGATTCTCATGGCAGAGCAGGGGGGCTCATGAGAATCCAAAAATCTTGCTGCCAAGCCACCGACCTCGGTTTATGTGCAAATCGAAAGAAAGTTACCGGGATCTAAATTTACGATCGTGTTTTCAACCCTCGTCCCGAATCTGGCAAGACGTGCATACACGCCAAGTTTCACTATACCGTACTGCGTCATTGAATTCATATTAGGTCTAGGGTTTCTATCTTTCATGTGGGCCATGCTGGTCGTTTGTAGATTATTATTATTTTTTTTTTTTTTTTTGTTGCTTTTGCAAGACTGTCACGAACACGGCATAAGGTTACCACCACATGTGTTCTGCCGTTAAATGGCAAAGCGGGCCCGCAAAAGCCAGCATGTCCATTTTTGGGAAAAGCGATATATAGGCCTATATATATCTTCGTTGTTACACAAGGACATGGACAAACCGCCTTTGCCATATTAACCCTTTTAGCCCCAAGGTCCCATTTCTCAACGTTTGGAGATGTTGCCTAACGACTATGCACCAGCTGCAGGAGATGTTTGACCATGATAATTCAAGGGTAGTGCCAGATTAGCTTGGCGCCTGAAGGCCCCAAGCTAATCTGGCAGTACCCTTGAATTATCATGGTCAATCCATCTCCTGCTGTAGGGATCCGGGGCTAAAAGGGTTTAAGCAGTGTTTGGCATACAACGGCAGTGTTGGCAATGCGTACCACGCTAATTTATAATGCAAAAGGCACAACAGAAATTTTAACCGATTCAGCCCTGACACAACACAACAGTGGACCGACCGGCCGACCAGACAGTTTAAGGGTGGTGCCTGAATATCTTGGCGCCTTCCGGCTCACTACTCTTGAAATATTTCACGGTCGATCCATCTTATACGTCTGATTCGTAGTCATTTCAGGGCAAATCTTGGGGCGGAATAAGTTAACACATTGGAGACTCGACGCGCTGTACTCGGATAGGCGCGCCGGATGCGGCACTTATCGCATGAATTACAATGGAACTGTGCAGACACACGAAATAATTTTGTATTTTACATCCCTCTTGACGCTGTGGTGTCAGTGGTTATTTTCACAGATTAGCCAGCGTCGGCCCAGCCCGGGAGGCGCTTCGTGTGGTGAAGAGAAACCAGCCAGAAAAAAACGCTTCGTCCACTCATTGTTGCTAGATCGTCCAGTCAATCAATCCATGATTTATTCTAACACAAGACTAAGCGATGCTGAACTTTAACCCATTTAGCCTCAACACACTACAGCAGAAGATGGATTAGTAGTGCCAGATTAGCCAGGTGCCAAGCTCAGGCTAATCTGGCACTAACCTTGAATTGTCATGGTCGATCAGTCTCCTGCAATTGCTGCATAGTCGTTAAGTGACACCTCCAAAACTTGGGAAATGCGGCCGTGAGGTAAATGGGTTAAATCATAGACTGTGGATAAAGTTATAGGAATAGTTGAATGATGACGACTACTACCACAGGCTGACGGTGGTGCTTGGACTAAATGCAAATCCGCTGCGCCACCGCGTGCGCGCTACCGCAGATCGTCAGGGCAGAGACGTGTTTTGACGATCAATGCACGTGATGCATTTCTTCTACTGTTCTAGGCACCGTACCCAGACTAAAAGAAGCCAAATAAATCTTGCACAGGCGGATCAGTTACCTCCAGGGAGGTGGGAGGGGTGGGGACCCGGAAGGGAACTGATGCCACTCTCGAAGTTTTATAGCAATAATTGCCATAATTTCATGACCAATGCTAGCTACTAATAGCACCCCACACGGCACGAGCCTCAGAAAACTGGCGCACAGAGGCTGCTTCATTTTCCTCTGTGTTCCGGCTGGCTGCGTTACTAACCCATAAAGCCCTGACATGCTGCGACAGGATATGGGTGGACCATGGTACTTCAAGGGTGGTGTCAGAATAGCTTGGCGCCTATAGGCGCCAAGCTATTCTGACACCACCCTTGAACTATCATGGTCGATTTGTCTGCAGAATTGCTACGTGGACCTCAAACGATACCTAAGAAAATGGATAGTTTAATCCTCAGGATGTAATGAGCTGAAAGCAGGCATCATGATCCAATACCATGGAATTGAATTCGTTGTAATTTTGCCCGCCCTTGGCCTGCACCGTATCCTAAGCACGAGGGTGACTTTACCAATTACCATACAGGCTGATTATCTGTGTATAAACTGGGAGGCACTGGGTAGGGGACGGCTGGCACGACTGATTTATTTCGCAGCATCCGTATGCTCACTCTGGTTACCTCTCTGGTTCCGCTACGCAAGAGTAGCTGATCGAGGGAGGTAACCAGTGTAAGCTGAAAATGGCTGAAACACTGTTCTCCCGGCTTCAAAATAGCTCATTTAGCACTGAAACATTACAGCCAGATGTGGATCGATCATGATAGCTCGAGGGTGGAGCAGCCAAAACTGCGAATCAAGACATAGGGCAGCGAAACAGAAAGTTGCGGTCGAATGATGTTACAGTGTGTCCTTTTTTAACTTCAATATGTGCCGATCTGATATTTTGGCTTTACGGCAGTAGGCCATAAAGTCCAAAATCACAGACCAGCACACACAAGGAAAGACAAGTAAGTGGTTAGGCTAGACGTCAGTCTCAGAAACAGTATAACATTTCTGAGAAAAAATCATTGGATCAGCTAAACGTCAGTCTAAACACCAATGACCCGGGGAAATCCCCGTACACATAGTGGGCTGGGGATTTCGTAATCAGAGATGACTTCGCGACATCCGTGTTGGCATCGGCAGATGATAAAGCATTGCTTCCTTAGCTCTCAATCAGGTGTCGGTTGCATAGCGAAGCACCTTGCTTAGTAGCTTGCGCAGGACTAAGCTCACTCATGCAATTGGCCCCTGGCTCCGTGCAGCTGCACCCTTCACCCAGTCCCGTGCACTAGTAGTCGTGCCTGATCATCATAATTATGAATCATTCTGTACTCGTGGAGGATTGCACAACAGTGATTTTGGGAAACTAAGTTTCACCAGTCTGACTTCTAAGAGGATGATACGCATGGCAACGATCTCGAAATTGACTTAATCTTAGGTTTCACTGATCAAACTTCTTTGATGACGACACAACAGTGACGTGGAAATCAATTTGACTCTTGACTTCGTCTGACTTATGACATCTGTGACACAATAGTGATACGGTTGAAACTGACCTTTACCAGCTTCGTCTGACCGACCTCTATGGAAGGTAAACTCAAGGTAAACCAAGGTAAATTCATGATGTCATGTCGCTGTTCGTCGTCCTTTGCTAACTAGGCTCATCATTGATTGAATCATTAGCGATTCGTCGCGGGAAACCAGCACTAAAAAACGAGCTCGGTCAGCAAGACCGTGGCACGTATCAGTAAGCAAGAGACACTGGCCAAAGACGCCCCGAGGATCTTTTTCTTACTGGGATTTGCATATGCCCCATCCCATCCCGGCATCCTGAAAAGCCTTTCGAAGTTTCTGTGTCGTGCCAACATTGATCAGTAGTGGATCCCCGCATCAGAGCCTTCCAAAGCCCGCTCTTTCGTGCAACACTGATACATGGATAGTGGATCACCACGGCACGGATCTCTTATTCGTCTGATTAGCGTTCGCTACCTTCTTCCACAAAAGTTAGCGTTCTTGCTTCTGATACTCAAGCGTGGTGCTTAGTTCCAGCAGGCTTTGCAAAGCATTAGCTTCTAGCCCAGCGGCGCCTGGATAAGCATCCCCTTTTTGCATATGATATGCCGGCGCCGGGTTTCGCGGTGTATAGACTTGAAAGCCGGGCTTGCTGCTACTGAATCTGCGACCGCCAGAACGTGTGTACGGGCCAAAAATAACTTCTGTTTTCAAGTGGCAAACGCCGGAACGCAGATGACGTCATGTCAGGGGGCCGCGATAAGTACATTTCCGCCTGCCTGAGGTCATCACCTCTTCCAATCAGTGAACCTCCATTAAAAGCACACACAACGCCGTACGTCCGCAAGAGACATAGATCTTCATGAGCCCCCGCACACTGCGCGGGCTCAGTGAAGATCTACGGTCTCTTGCTGACTCTAAATTACGTCTAGATGTTATGTTCAATCTGCGCAGAAAGCATTCAGTGCATCCACCGTGTTCAAGTGCTGAGAGTGCACTGACTGAAACCGCAACACGCACCTTAATCACTTCCGGCCGGCAGTGCCAACTGCGTTCTGGCCAGCCGAGTCATACCTGACGGAAATCTCGACTCGGGGACCATAAAGCCGTGCCAACTGCTGGGGATCCGCGACCATGAAAGGCAACAAGAAATCAGCCGTTCGGGTGTCCACAATCAAGGACAACATACCCAATACAGTGTTTGGTCTAATATTTCAAACTCTGGAAACAAGAGAAGCAACGTAAATGTCCGGTTTCCGTGCAAAGAACAGAAAAGTTATACTGACGAGCAAATGAAATGAGACATTTTTGGAATCCAACAATGTTGCGTTTGACAAACAAAGAAATGCGACATTTTTGGAATCATTTGAAACACTAAATGAGTCCAAAAATGTTGCATTTCTTTCGCTTGTCAGCATACATATCAGGGCCGGACCCAGGGGGGGGGGGGTTACCTGGGTTCCGGAACCCCCCTCCCAACTTAAAAAAAAAAAGAACAGTGAATTTTTTTTATGCAAAGGGAGTTCCAAAGTTTTATTATTTTTTTTAATTGTTTTTAAAACATTGCAGTTTTTAGTCACTTTTGATCCAAGGCACAAAGAGTTATTTATAGACAATTCAACGGAAATCCATTTCAAGGGATCCGTTTAAACGTCTAAAACGTTTTCCCGTTGAAACAACCAAGTAACCCAACCCCTAACCCTAAATTAGTAAATGCAGCCATATTTTCTTGTTCTGGCCACAAGCCTCTTCCAGCGCCTTCACCTTGATACAGCCCTAATCCCCCAAAAACGACTTTTTAGAAAGATTAATTAAGACGCTAAGTTGATAATTATGATAATTCGTTGTAACGAACATCCGTTGAAACGACCATCGTTGAATCGTCCAAAAACATCGTTGAAATGGATTTCCGTTGAATCGACCAGGTACCCAAAAGAGTTGCTTTCCTTCAGTGCATGTCTTTCCGAGAAAGATCAGTGAAAAGACGTCTGACGTCATTAAGGTTTGTGGGGGGAAGTTTAAATCTAGATCTATTTTCTTTGGTAACACTTCACTTTTGCTGTCTCCTCGAAAATGCCGAAACTGAAAAAAACAGATGCTGATGGCAGTAGGCGACTGTCATGCTGGTTTTCATCAAGCTCCATTTCAGAAGGTGGGTACATTTTTAAATCCAATTTTGTCTCATAAAAGAAATGTAGTCAGTAGAACTAGGTAAAATTCACCCATTCCGAATTCGATTCAAATGAGCACGTGGCGATGGAGCCGGTACTTCCTTCCTGTGAGTGTAGCCTATGCTGTAGGAGCTGATACTAGCTGCATATAATGAATATCATAGATATAAAACAGCCCCACTTATTAAAATACCAAAACAGGTAACAATTAAAGTAATGCATAGCCTAAAATTTATTTCACAAAGTATTATGATATATAACTTTAAAAATGTCAATTTAAAGAATAAAGATATCGGCATCAATGATCAATATTGCTTTTATATTTATAAAAAAAATCTTTGGACGGCAAAATATCGTTTTCAATAACAAAACCAAGGGCTAAGTTATAAGGTATCGTTTTCACTAGTGCAGCTTACTAGCTATGTATTGTGACGTAAATCTCTTCGGAGAGCAGAACAGAACCGTCTTGATGGCTGACTATGGAAACCATAGCCTATCTGACACCACTTTGACAGCGTCGCCATCAATTGTGACGGCAACATAGCCTTTCCGGGTGCGAAACCGTCATGACGACTTCGGTTTTTGGAACGACAAGAAGCCATCATGACGGCATCCCAACCACTGCCTTTTTCACATAATAAAATGGAAAATAAAAATGTGCTGAAATTTTGCCAACTGCTGAAAATCAGCAAATTTGTTAACAGTTCCTATGCCTGTGAACAGCGTGCTACAAAATAAGATTATTCACCCTTAGGCCTTTTGTTGATGAAATTTAAAATAAGCTAAGAACTAATCAGAAAACCACTGTTTTTTTATATTAAATTATTATTATAAAATTGTAGTAGACGTGTTAACACCTGCAATGCATAATCATATATAAGATGTTGAAAAGACGGTTCTATTTTATTTTACATTTTTGTTGTTGCTTTTAGGATAATTTCATGTTTTAATTTTTATGTTATGTCTTTGTTTTTGTTTTTTTGTTTTTTTTCTTTTTGTTTGTTGTTGTTGAGTAAATTGTAAAGCGCTTAGAGCTGTTTACAGGTAAGCGCTATATAAGAAAACCTTTAATAATAATAATAATAATAATAATAATAATAAAAGTTGTTTTTCTAAACGGCAGATGATGCAGTTCCTCGAAAGAGACAAAAATCAACCCAAAGTGAGACCACTGGCAGTGGAGTTCGAAACAGTGACATGGGAACAAGTAAAAGCAGTGTTGGTGAGTAATTTACTGCCCCGCCCCCCCCCCCCCCCCCCCTCTCAAAAAAAAAAATTAAATTAAATACAACCTGAAATTGATACGTGATTGAGTGTTTCAATTTAATAATTAATATTAAACAAAATGACTGGTGTGTTCCATTGGCTATCATTAGCCTAAGAAGACTCTACGAGTCATAAGGTAGCAAAGATTTTGTCCATCATTTGGGGGGAGGGGTCTAAAAAGAAAAGCTGTTATTTCAGATCATAAATATATATCTAAGCTTGACTGAAGTGTGTAAACGAAGACATATATATGCTTTAAATGTAATTATCTTGTTGCAGGTCTCTCTCTCTCTCTCTCTCTCTCTCTCTCTCTCTCTCGATCTCTCTCTCTCTCTCTCTCAGTATGTGTGACTCTGTGTGTGTGTGTGTGTGTGTGTGTGTGTGTGTGTGTGTGCGCGCGTGCGTGCATGCTGTGTGTGTGTGTATGTGTGTGTGTGTCGGCGTGAGAGAGAGAGAGAGAGAGGGGGGGGGGGGGGAGATAGCACCTGCATACATATTTGCCCTTGCTGTATGAACTTTAATGTACTTAATGATTCTTTGTTTATTGCTTTACTTTGTATTTTTACTCATTTTATATTTTTGTGCGTACGCGTATGCGGGTAGGAATGTCTGGAGTGCGTGTCCGAGAGCGTGTGTTTGTTTTTGTGCGTATGTGCCTGAGTGCGTGCGTGTGTAAGTGTGTGTGTGTGTGTGTGTGTGTGTGTGTGAGTGTTCGTGCGTGTGTGCATGCGTACTGAATTGCGGTGTACATGAGTGTGTGTGTGTGCGTGCGTGCATGCGCGAGTTGTGATGTGCATGCGTGCGTACCTGAGTGCGTGTGTGGGTATGTGTGTGTGTGTATGTGCGTGGTGCGTGCGTGCGTGCGTAAGCGAATGCAGCAGTGCATGCAGCAGTGTGTGGTATGTGTATGTTTACATGTCTATGTCACTTATGTAGTAGATGTAGCAACGGCAAGTTTGAAAACTGGTCCTGTTACCAATAAAATAAAGGTTCATTGTTCATTGTTCATTGTTCTCTCTCTCTCTCTCTCTCTCTCTCTCTCTCTCTCTCTCTCTCTCTCTCTCTCTCTCTCTCTCTCTCTCTCTCACAGGTACACACACAATCGTTTTAGTATTTCAGACTTCTCATAGACCCAACTTTTATTTGTATTTCAGACTCCTCCTCAAGCATTGATCAGCCTGCCGGGGGCCTGCTTTCTGAATCCTCTGCCATGCCAATGACCAACCAGCCTGATGTGAGCCTGCTTTCTGACTCCTCTTCAGATTTCTCCTCTCAGATCACCAGCAACAAAAATATCGATTTTGGTGAAGTTTTCAAGAAACACACGCGAGTCGTTTCACTGTCAAGCCGTGACAAGGAGCATCTTCTAAGGCAACACTGGAGACCATCACCTGGTTTTCAGTTTCCAACAACAGTGATAAACAACAAGAACCGAAAATTTCAGCATGAGTGGTTGCAAAAGTACTCCTGGCTTGTGTATTCTCCTTTCGAGGATGGGGCTTACTGCAAGTATTGCCTATTATTTGCAAAGTCTACTGAAAACCTGGGCAAGTTTGTGAAGACGCCATGCAAGAACTGGAATAAAGCCTGTGATCAGATCAAAAAGCACTCGTTATTACAATACCACAAAGATGCAATGGCAAATGGAGAGCAGTTTTTGACAATCATGGATAAACCAGAGCAGAGCATCGCCAGTGAAATCAATCAGAAAAATGCAGAAAACATCGCTGCAAATCGACAAGTTCTGACAAGCCTCTTCAGGATTGTTGAAGTGTGTGGAAGACAGGGGTTAGCTCTGAGGGGCAACTGTGATGATGGCATTCTTCAGAGTGAGAACAGAAGCAATTTCAATGCCCTTTTGAATCTGTGCATCAATGCAGGAGATGAAACTCTCCGGAAACATCTAGATACATGCGATAAGAAGGCCACATACATTTCAAAAAGTACACAAAACAGACTGATAGAGGTTCTTGGTGATCAGATCCGCAACAAGATTCTTGCAGAAATTATTGCAGCAAAACAGTTTACCGTGCTTGCTGACGAAGTCACAGACAGCTCAAACTGGGAACAACTTTCAATTATATTGAGATTCGTCGATGGAAGTCTGAAAGTTCGTGAAGAGTTCCTGGCTTTTGTCCAGTGCATAGATACCACAAGTGAAACACTTTACAGCAAGATTGTTGAGTGTCTGGGCTTGTGGGGGCTTGATTTCAACAATGTTAGAGGACAAGGTTATGACGGGGCCGCAAACATGGCAGGAAAGTTTAAAGGAGTGCAGGCACGTTTTCAAGCAAGGAACAACAAAGCACTGTACTTTCACTGTGCTTCCCATAGCTTGAGTCTCTGCATTGTAAAAGCATGCGGCTTGCCTGCAGTGAAGAACATGATGGGAGCACTGAGGGAACTGTCACTGTTTTTCTCAAACTCTCCAAAGAGACAACGAAAACTTGAAGATACCATCGAAGCATCTCAGCCTGACACGACAAAGACAAAGCTTGTTGATCTGTGCAGAACAAGATGGGTAGAAAAACATGAAGCACTGGAGGTTTACACATCTCTCTTCCTGGTTGTTCACGACTGTTTGGGACAAATGTGTGAAGACAGTGACAATTGGGACAGTGAGACATTGACCAAGGCAACTGGCTTTCTCCACACCTTGAGCAGCAGTGTTTTCCTCGTTGCATTCGTTGTCGTCCGCAATTGTTTGCGTTACTTAAAACCCTTGACAGTGAAGCTCCAGAAAAGAACAAAAGATGTTGTCGATGCCTACAGGGAAATCAAAGAGGTCAGTAACTGCATGTCTTCTATTAGAAGAGATGTCGACACAGCGTTCGTTGCCTGGTTTGGTGAAGTCAGCAAAATGGCAAATGCTTTGACAACTGATGTTGTTGTTCCTCGTCAAGCATCCCGCCAGACTCTCCGTGACAACCAACCTGCGGCCACTCCAGAAGAATATTTCAAGATTAGCATTGCCATTCCTTTCTTGGAACACCTGTCAACCGAATTGGACTCGAGGTTCAAAAATGCTGACCTAGCAGTTGATGGTCTCTGTCTGGTGCCAAGCACTTTAATAGACAACCAGGATGGTTTCATGCAGGTTCCAGAAGGGGTGAAGACACTGGCAATGTTGTGGGAGTCTGACCTACCAGACAACGCTACCCTTGATGCAGAATACCAACGGTGGGTTTGCAAATGGCGAAGTGCTGCTGAGAATGCGACAGCTATCATCCCATCCACGGCATCAGAAGCACTGAAACACTGTGACAGGGATTTTTATCCCAACCTGTTCATCATGCTAAAGAACCTTTGCACCCTGCCTGTCACTACTGCCGAGTGTGAGCGTTCAAACAGTCAGTTGCGCAACCTGAAAAACTACCTGCGCTCTACAATGGGGCAACAGAGACTCAATGCACTTGCTTTACTGAAAGTGCACAGGGATGTTGATATTGACTTCAAAGAGGCAGTGAACTGTTTTGCCAGAAGATACAATTCACAAATGGTACTAATGCCGAGGAACCTAGTGCAGCAAGACTGAACTGAAGTGAAAGCAGGGCCCTGATGTTCATAAACTACAAGGTAAAGCTTTATACCGTTAACGATCAACGAAAAGTAGTGAATAATAATAGTATACAAAACATCTCTGTTGATAAATAAATGTTTGTGTGTGTGGGTGTGGGTGTGGGTGTTTTTTTTAAGGGAGGGGCAGGTGATAATTTTTGTACCCCAGAGTTTGTCAGTTCGATTGTTCAAAAAGCTCAAAGTCCCCAGACCATCACAAATGGCTTTTTCAAGGCTCAGATTGCACCAGATTGCACCATTTTGCATCCTTGAAAAAAAAAAATTCCGGGGGGGCATGCCCCCGGACCCCCCTAGAAGGCTCGGCGCTTCGCGCCTTCGCTTTATACTGAATCTGTAACCCCCCCCCCCATCGACTTTTCCCAGGTCCGGCCCTGCATATAGCCGTTTTTAACCTCAAAGTGCCCATAAGATTACAAAGTAAAGTAGGTAAAAGCACTGTCAAGGGAGAGAAGTGTGCATGATTGACCAGTGATCATAGATCTATTGCGGTCAAGCACACACACAAAAAAAAAAGATAGGAAAGAGGGGGTGCGCTAAGAAAGTGACTGGAAGCAATGCATATGGAAGCCCCCCACCCCCCGAAGGTGCTTTTTTTTTTTTTTTTTTTTTTTTTTTTTTTTTTTTTTTTGGTGCTTTGACCACAATAGATCTATGATCACTGGTCGATCATGCACACTTCTCTCCCCTGACAGTGCTTTTACCTACTTTACTTTGTAATCTTCCTAAAATATTAGCACTGGCAGTCTCCCCTTTTCTTCTCAAAGTGCTCAGCATTACCGTTCTTCTACACTTTGACTGTCGGTAGCGCTCTTTGTCGCGATGATTCCTGCCGGAATCATCGCGACAAAAAGTGCTACCGACAGCCAAAGGATTAACGTCTTCACGGACATTATGACTTCCGTGATTTGCAAGAGGAATAGGTTCTCATGACCACCCACATGCCGTTGGTGATCACTTTACATCTATAGCGCTTTTGTCATCCGTGCTTCAGAATCACGGAACCAAGTCTGTATAAACATGTTTGCCTGTCTTTATTGAAAAGAGTGAGGTCACCGCTATTGTACTGATGGTACGGGAAAAGAAACAAAAGATTTACACAGCAAAAGAGTGAGGTCACCGCTATTGTACTGATGGTACGGGAAAAGAAACAAAAGATTTACACAGCAAAAGAGTGAGGTCACCGCTATTGTACTGATGGAACGGGAAAAGGAACAAAAGATTTACACAGCAAAAGAGTGAGGTCACCGCTATTGTACTGATGGTACGGGAAAAGAAACAAAAGATTTACACAGCAAAAGAGTGAGGTCACCGCTATTGTACTGATGGTACGGGAAAAGAAACAAAAGATTTACACAGCAAAAGAGTGAGGTCACCGCTATTGTACTGATGGTACGGGAAAAGAAACAAAAGATTTTCAGGCCGACTTTGGGCGCAGATAACCGACCGGCCACTGGAACGCACGCTGCAAGTGTGTGGATTTTAAGAAAAGCGAGATTTTCATTGTTTCACAATACAAATCTCGCTTTTCTATTTTAAACAAGATGGGATGAACCATAACCCACAAAGTCCCTTTATATGAGAGCTGTCCTCGCTGTCGATGGTCTCTATTGTCTTTCACCTGATTCTGATGTTGAATTATCTCCTATTGCAAAAGTCTCGCAGATCTGCCAATGTGAGTTCTATAAAGGACGCAGGACAAACGCGTCATTGATTTGTCAAACGTCATTTGTCATGACGTAAGTTTTAGTTTTTGCGTAATTTTATATTTTACATGATATGAGATTCACTTTCGCTTCATAGGCTTGAGAAAATAGTGACAAAACTAGAACTTCACGGTACAATTTCAGTCTTGCTATAATTTGTGTGAAAGCAGGTTGACTTTACCTAGCTACATGATATACTAATATATAAGTACAAGGGTCACCTGCATGCTCTTCTGAAAGCGCGTCGATGTGTGTGTGCGTGCATGCTCGCGCGCTCCAAACATCTCCACAAGAGGCAGAGATCCTCATGCGCCTGGAGGGTGCATGAGAATCTATTCCGTCCTCCTTGAGAAGCGAGCATGGTTGTGTGTGTGTGTGTGTGTGTGTGTGTGAGAGAGAGAGAGAGAGAGAGAGAGAGAGAGAGAGAGAGAGAGAGAGAGAGAGAGAGAGAGAGAGAGAATGAATGAATGAATGATACTTTATTTCTCAAGGATGGAAACAATAGGCGCACAGGCTTCTTTTCATGTTTGTCCTTGCTAAACTACAACATTAAAAGCAACATTAAAACAATATGTTAACAGCACAAAACAAGCGGCTACACCCACAGGTCACTTGTGTTACATTCCGATACAAGTTCCAGAGAGAGAGAGAGAGAGAGAGAGAGAGAGAGACGTCATATTTAGAGTATTTTGTCAGTGTCTGCGTGGTGACGGAGTCGCCTCTTTTACGTCACCGCCACTGTCTGACTTTCTCTAGATGTAAAGGTGTTTTAGTGTTTTAATTCTTTTCTGAAAGAATTAATTTTTACTAAAGAAGTTGAAATGATACAAAGCTGGCTAGCAAACTCATCCAATGTCTTTCTCCAAACTAGCTATATGCAAAGGTTCAAGTAAATATGACAAAAATTACGGTCTCTAATCTGGGTCAACCGACTTCCTACAAACGGTTGTTTATGTCTGAGACATTCAATTACAATATGCTCGGAGGCTCTATTGGCCACCTACTTAAGAAAGTATTTCACCAAGTTTCAAGCTTGTGTGTACAGAAATATCAGAGATTCTCTTGTTTACATACATACGCACATAAATGTATACATTACGCAAATACGGCGCTTCGCGCCAAATGTACGTTCAGCAGCGAGGTTAGCGTAACTAGACATGACGTAATTTTTATCTTGTTACTTCAATTGTTAGAGGTTTAGCCTGCCCGCCTTTGACATCATGGACATGCTATTAAATTTGCCCCACCGCGACCCTTCCTAAAAGTCCCTTCTATAAATTGAAGGGACTTAAAAATGGACATGAAAGCCAGTGTGTCAATTATTGAGAAAAGCGATGTTTTCATTGTTACACAATGAAACTCTCGCTTTACTCAAAAATGGACACACTGGCTTAGGCCAAGGTACGACAGCGCGAACTTTCTTCGTCCGACGCCGGCCAGAGGACGGAAATTTTGCCGACTGGGCGGGATGCGAGATACCGGTTTGGTCGCATTGATGGGCGTTAGCAACAAATTCTCAAAAGTGTACTCCCACACCACTGGCCATTTCATCCTTCATTGCAAAGCGACACTGCTCCGTCACCGAGTGGGTTGACATAGAGTTCAAATGTTAACTCATTCAACACTGTCGCATATGTGCATCAGCTGGCACTGAGCAGGGTAAATGTGAAGTTTACAAGGAAATAGGAATAAGTAAAAGTTGGTCACGGGTGTGGCTTCAGCATTAACTCCTTCACTGCCAGTGGACGCAGTTTGTAATCATTCTTAAAGTACCATTAGGCATAAATCTGACGACACGTTTCTGCACCATTTGTGTTTGTTGTGTCTTGTGGACATACTAATGAACTTTAACAGCAGTTTGGACAGGCAGCAACAGCACATGCGTAATCGCACTTATTTATTCTGTGCAGCTGTTAGGGTTTCAAGCTAGTTTTAGCTGTTTCTCGTACTGATAGCACTGTATTTATAGAAAGGAGTTGAGTCATTGTCAGGTTACTTGATATTAAGCCGACGTGCGCTGAACTGGATTGTCCTGTGTCTAAATGAACCATAACTAGACCTGTGTGTAGCGTTTCATAACCGTTTCAGTGTTACAGAAGTGTATCTTTGAACAGTTACGGCGGTAGTGGGCCTTTAATCTAATGGTGTCAGCAAGAGGCATAGATCCTCATGAGCCCATGGAACTGCGAGGGCCCATGATCTTTCTCGTGCAGGCTGGTTGGTTCTGGGGTTTAACGTCCATGGCACCAGAGTGATAATGGACGGCCCTAACGGGCGGGTTAAAGGGGGGGTGCGGGGGGGGGGGGGGGGGCAGGGACAGCTATTACCAATTGCCTATGGAGTACGACGTGAACACTATCCATTCAGGCGCACTGCAACAGTGCCATTTTGATTTACCAGGACCTTTAACGGACATGCTATCCAGAGCAAGCCCGTCTTTTTGCCTGGGCAGCTCATGCAGTTGCCGGTGGTGTTCAATATTTGTCGGCAATGAAGGGGTTAACTCTTTTAGCCCCGGGACCCTGCAGCAGGAGATGGATTGATCATGATAATTCAAGGGTAGTGCCAGATGAGCTTGGCGCCTGAAGGCGCCAAGCTCATCTGGCACTACCCTTGAATTATCATGATCAATCCATCTCGTACAGCTGTTACATAGTCGTTAGGCAACACCTCCAAAATTTGAGAAATGGGACCTTGGGGCTAAAATGGTTGACATGAAGTACGAAGACGTAAAGGAGAACGCTAGTGAGGCTGTAGGTGTCGGATGTTCACGTGATGATGCATGACAAGTCGCCGCTAGAAATAAAATGGACATGTACTGAAATGCAGCACGACTGACAACTTTCGACAGATTATGCCATGGCTCCTTCCATATATCAACATACTGTACCCATACTGCCGTACAGCCCACTGTGAGCAAGTCTTCCAAAGGAGACTGCTTGTTCGAGTCCGGGCCGTCCTCACCCCCCCCCCCCCCAACCCCCCACTCCCCTCCAACCCCCCACCCCCACTGCGCACCACCCAGTACAGCAACATAATCTTCAACATTAGGTTACTATAATGGAAGAAGAAGATGATGCGTGAAACACAGTACAATGACGGTTGTTTCTAAAGAAGCGTCAAACACACAGCACCAGACCAACCACCGCACAAAGAACTGTTAACCTCTTATCGCCTGGAGCAGGTCGCTTTATATATTACGTTACTTACACGGACAAGCACAGCTACTATTCAAAACTGTGCCAGCAAGCATTCTAACACGCATTCTTTCAGTAACTAGACCCCGCTCTCAAGACCTTTTCAGGAAGCATCTTGACTTCACACGACCCCAAGTGTGCTGCACCTTTCTCATTGTTGCAGCAGCTGCACCAACAAAACCTCGGCTTAAACTCCGATGACTGCCTTTGTCTGAGATGTAAATCAGTTGGGGCAAGAGGCATAGATTCTCAAGTGACCCTGCAACTGCAGGGGATCATGAGAATCCATGCCTCTTGCAGAAGAAATATTGACCGACGGACAACCCGGATGATTACCTCTGTCAGAGACGCAATTCAATGGGTCAGAAATAGCTAAGCACTAGGCATTGATTCTCATGAGCCCCTGCAGCTGCAGGAGCTCATGAGAGTCTATACCTCTTGTAGACGTAAAGCCTGGCTGAGGGATTTGGTATCTCACGATTATCTAGGAGTGCAGCGTGTTAGCGGCAGAGAAAAGACAACAAAGCAGACCTGTGTGCGTTACACGTCAGTGTACATGGTGTTGCGTACGGCGGCTATCTGCATCACTTTGCGTAATCTCGGTGTGGGAACGTAATCCCACTCTGCCCTCCACACACTACAGGTACAGCAAGACACTGATCGACCATGATAGTTCGTGAATGGTGCCAGAATAGCTTGGCATCCTCGAACTATCATGACCGAACAAGTTGGTAATATAGTCTGTAGTCAGCTTCAAAATGTTTACAGGTCTGCATGGGTTAGTCTTCAAATTCAATGATCTCTTAGTCTGAAGAAAATCGGTGTACGTAACCGGTTGGGGCCATCATGAATGAAGTATCCATGTATGCCTCCGGGTGGAAGAAAGATTAGATAGTCACTTTTTCGACGACGGAGTATCTGCTCCGTGTCCAGCGTCTACGGCGAAATACCCAACTATAAATTTTGATGAGACAGTAGACTCCAAATCGAGAAACGCACAAGCTTCAGTGAGTCCGGCACGTGATGTAACGACATGGCCACAGTCACGTCGGTGCCAAAAACTAAGCCCTCCTGTTACCAGACCTGTCCATCTGCAAGATGTACTGATTCTCATGAGCCCCTGTATGATGCATGGGTTCATGAGAATCTATGCCTCTTGCTCGAGTAGATCGGATACTTACAACTTCGACTGCGTACGTGAGTGCACAGCCTGGTATAGAAGACGGAGTCGCAAAGATCTTGTTCAGCCTGCCTTCCGATTTATGTCTGTAAGTAGACTTGAATACGATGTCTCAATGAAATTCTTGCCTGTTATACGAGGGTGTCTATGGAAAGCAGTACAACGTAAAAACACAGTAATTTGACAACGCTTTGAGCAAGCACCTTTGTTTTGCAAGGAAAAAAAGTGTTGTTAAAAGATACATGCTCTCTCAAGCCAAGTCTTACACGTTGAAGGGCAAAGAGTGCCACCTGTCATTAACCCCTTTAACCCCAAGGTCCCATTTCTCAAATTTTGGTGATGCCTAACGACTGTGTACCAGTTGCAGGAGATGGCCTGAAGGCGCCAAGCTAATCTGGCACTGCCCTTGAATGATCATGGTCAAGCCATCTCCTGCTGTAGGGATCCGGAGCTAAAAGGGTTAAAGACCATTATTTAGGTGACTAAATCATGGTCTTTAATGACGAGTGATATATCTCGTTATAAACAGGTTCTGCGTGGACAACGCAAAAGGCCAGAATAATGACTTCTGCTGTCACTGTGAAGTGCTGTACTACGATAAGCCGGAGAGACACCAAGCTGCCAACTTTGTAAGCCCGAACCTACCAAACAACGTCAGTCCTAATCCTCTTGCACATCAAGGATGACACCATCCATTTGCAAGACGCATACTTGATACATGCTGTGTACATGTGATAAATGCTTGAATTCTCCTTCTTCGTGGCTAAGCAGAAGCTGTTTAACCCTTTCACTGCCAAACACCACAAACAAAGTTCAAATGCAATAAATCCTCATTTAAGACAAAAATCCTCATTCGACCCCGAAAAGATCGGGGCTCCTGCACTGAAAAACCATGACCAATGATAGTCTCATTCACAGACTGTCCGTTGACTCCGCCAGATGGGGACTCGGTGAATAAGCGAAGTGAAGGGGTTAAATCGTTTAACATCCGTTTCCTTGGTTAACCCACTGGCTGTCGGTAGCGTTATTCGTCGAGGTGATTCCTGCACAATCTGAATCACTTCGAGAAAACGCGCCAACGACAGCCAAAGGGACAAGACGAAGAAGACGAAAGGAAGGCTATCTAAGATCTAAAGCAGCCTTCAGACTACGAAGGCTGTACATGTCATGTACACTGCAGATGCAGTCTCCAGACCCAGAACGCAAAAGGTGATCGGGCCCACGGCAACCCACGTCGGCCCGATCACTTTCTGCTCACTGGCTTCTTAGACAGCTTATCTTGGTTCATTTATCACCTAAGCGTGGGGCTTTACAAGTCGACCCTTCCTGCTAGAGCGTCCCATGGTCCGGTGATGTAACTGATTAGAAGATGAGTGGGGGTTGGTGTGGATGAGGATGCACCACGCGTACCATACGCTGAAGATTCTGCGCCCTAATGGCTCAGGGGCCCGTTGCATGAGCGAGCTTAGTCTTGCGCCAACCACTAAGCAAGGTGCTCCGCTATAACGGCAGGCGCAGGACTAAGCTCACCCACGCAACGGAGCCCAGGAGTCGAGCGAAAAGGGGGTAAAGGGAACAACCGCAGTGTCGTGGGTTCGAATCACGGTTCCGGTAGCTGGGTGCATCATCCAGGGGGACAGACTGAATAACGTGTCTGTTGAAAGGCGTTGGTAAATTGTATCAAAGTTGTACAGCTGCAGTACGCCTGAATTGGTTTAAGTGTTCTGAAAGCCATACCGGTTCCTTAAGCAATAGCTGTCCCTGACCGCCCATACCTCGCCCCTCCAGGCCGTCTATTTTTGCTCTGACGTTAAGCAAAACTAACCAAGCAAGGTAAGACCAGCTGTAGTGTACGACGCTGCTGCCACTTAAAACCAAACACCTGGGGCAAGCTGCATGAGAAAGCTTTGTCCTGCGCCAGTCACTGAGCAAGGTGCTCCGCGAAAGCTCGTGGCTGACCAGGGTTAAGCTAAAGTGGAGGACCTAGCTTAATGGCTGGCGCAGGACTAAGCTTACTTATATCATGCAACTGACCACAAAAGTGTCATCCTTCGAATAATCGCCACCACCCCCCACCCCCCACCCCCCTTTTAAAAGCTAACGAAGCTGGAGTAATAGGCAGTCCGGACGAAATCAGCGAGAGCTGGAAGTCCATGTCCCTTCTTAACATCATCATCATCAGTAATAGGCAGTCCACCTGGCTGGACAAATGGGCCTCAGATGCCAACCACGGACATCAGTCACAAACACACTCGTACACCGAACACCCTTCATCCCCCGCCCGATAAACATAGGGACATTAGACTGCAGAGACAAAGGACTGACTCTTGTTGATAAGCCTGTTGAGGCAAAATCTTATCTGTTAAGACAAAGTCATGAAGCAAAGCATCAGTAGATCTTTTCCATCTGCAAGATGCCTAGAGCCTCACGAGCCCCTGCAAGGGGCTCGTGAGGCTCTAGGCATCTTGCAGAAATATTTTAAACGCGGTTTTTTTTTTTTTCATGTTTGGCGACTCAAAGGGCAGAAATATAGAAAGACAAAGTGACTACGACAACGAGCTACGGCGGCATCGGCCATCACAAGCAAAACATCCCACAACCCTGCGAGGCCCCTTGAAGATCGCTTCTTTCTGCAGACGGGGGCAGTTCGCTGTGGGTGTGGGAACGAATGTGCACAACTGACAAAAGGAGGGCAGGGGGAGGGTATTGTTGTGACCCACCGTGAAAACTGGGAATAATTTACCTGGTCTTTGCAGCAGGTGAGACGCAGGTAACACCTTCAGATAATAAGAGACCCAGACCCCGATTACCTGTTCCGCCGGAGGATGTAAATGGTACCTGACCTACGCCAACAAAAGGCATAGATTTCTGTAAGTCCCTGTTGTAACAGGGCTTTTGAGAATCTACGCCTCTTGCCTGAAGGGTTTCAGGTGATACAGGTGTGAATAAGCACCAAAGGCCAGTGCATGAGTGAGCTTAGTCCTGCATCACCTTGCTTAGTGGCTGTCGTAGGACTAAGCTAACTCATGCAACTGACCGCTGAAACGGAACGCTGTAGTACGTCAAAACGATTGAAAAGGGGAAAACTATCACCTTGTTTACACACCATTAAAACGAGAACTTTAACCTCTACTCTGCCTGTCGGCGCACGAGCTTAACTCCAAATAGCCCCACACATTCAAGGAACACGGATACAAAGTGTTGTCAGCAAGAGACACAGATCAACATGAGCCCCCGCAACTGCGGAGGCTCATAAGGATCTGTGCCTCTTGCCGTTTCTATCGTGTCTACTTTCCTAGGCACTGAAGGATCTGCTCCATGGCGGGCTTAGTCCATACCAAAACTTGTCCATACAATCAATGTTATCAATTTAGTGTTGCGTCCAAATTTGTTCTACCCGTCTTCTCACAATCCGTTCGAGTAGGTGAACTGACGTAATGGAAGTTTTCTCCTGCCTCTTGTGTGTAATGCAAGAACTCTTCCGCGTAACAAAGGAGTAGAAGAGCAAAAAGCCTTTCATTAGACGACATTCACACTTCTATGATAAAGTTTCATGCGCAATATAAAACATACTAATAACATTATAAAGGAGATTGTGTGAACCCTTTATTACCTGGAGCATATCTCTTTAACACATTCTAGACGTGTCGCATCCGGATTCGCGGCTTTATGCCGCGAATCCGGTTGCGGCACGTCTCGAAAGAGTTAAAGAGGGTGGACAGCATGCGGATAGGAAATAAAAGACAATTTTTTTTTTTAAAGGGGGGATTGGGGGAGGGATCAGTCTCGGCATCGACTTTGTATCTGTTATAAAACAGTTTGTAACAGCTTAGCTTCTCACTGACATAGTTAGTGTCAAGAAAAGTAGCAAATTGTATTTGTTGTTTGTGTTTATTTGAAAATCCAAATAAATTATTTGAAATATCAACAAACTGTGTTGTAACTGTCTTTTCTAATCATGTCTCTCCAGGCTCTTCGTTGGGTTATTCTCAGTGGGTACATCGATAGAAAAGTCCTTCAAAAATCAGTCATACAGCAACGAATTGAAAGTAATCGAGGTCTGTGACTTTGGATGTTTCGGCTTTGCTTGTAATGTCCAAATCACACGTTTGCAGGCCTAAAGTCCAGATGTTGATGCTAATGATACTTAATGGAGAGTCTCAATGCACTAAAGCGAGTGCACTAGAACTGACTGGATCATCATTATATAGTTTTTGGATGGCCGATTTCAGTGGATGTACACATACTCACTGTAGCCATGTGTGCGGTCTGTGATTTTGGACCTTAGGCCGTAAGGTCCAAAATCACAGACCAGCGCACAATGTGATTAGCAGTAATAATTAAATAGCATACATATCAGTACCACTTACCAGTTTGTCGACTGGTCTATGTGCTGAGCTACGGAATATCCAAACATGCTGCCAGCCTCCCCTTCGTGTACGAGAGCTGTGTCCGTATCCACGTTGTACGCTCCGACACCACCACCACACCACACCATCACCAAAACCATCACAACCACCATAGTTCTAGTACTAGGTATACACAGCCGCCATCGCCAGCATCGAAGTTGCTGCAGCGGTCGTTCAGCCTCCTCCCGGCCGCTAGAAGGGTACATCCCAGACGAAGTTCTTGCGGTTTCTGGAGCCGACGATTTTTGCGGTTCACTTGTTGCTGGCATGTGTGCCAGTTCCCGTATCATCGTAGCCCCAAAGTCTGCTGACTACGGGTAATTCCACTGTCCCAACGAAAAACAGGAACAGTCGCACCAAACACAGTCTTAACTAGCACATCTCCGAACCTTTCCTGCCAAAGGCACCCCCAACTTTTCTAACGGGACAGGGAAGGGTACGGTGAACCAATGTAATCAGCAGGCAGAAAAGCTGCAAAGCGCACAGACAAGAATAGCAAAACGAACTGATGTAAATTCCTCGCTCTCCTCGCTTCTTCCGGAGTCTGTGAAAGACGCAAACCAATCTGCGCTAGTGCTGTGTGTGCGTGCGAGTACTGTGACGGGATAAAGTTTACGAAAGAGGGGCTTGCCTCGCGCCTACGGTCACCGCTGTGGTGGGCCGCTACCATTCGCACGCGAAAGGGGGTTGCGAGAGTGAAAAGGCAGTAGCGTAGTGGAAGCTTGCCGCTCGGTTGACTCCGCCTCGTGAGAGCAGAGTTTAGTGCCCGTAAGAGGAGTAGATTATCACGAGGTCCTGCAGCCGCAGGGGCTCATGAGAATCTATGTCTCTTGCTGATATTTTTAACATCGAAAAAACATTACTTACTAAATATTCTGAAAATAAATCACACTGACAACTGACAAAGTCACGACCCTCAAGCTACATTCACTCTACTTTTTTTAGTTGGCTACGCAGTTTGGAAAGTGATATAGGCCCAGTTTACTGTGTTCTCGTCAGGGTCAGTATTTCTCGCATACGTAATCCCTGTACATAGACAGGCACGCCGACATTAAAGCCGCTTGCTATCAGAGTCTCAAACCGATGTGTTCTCCTGCAGTGCCAAATGCCAGAATGTGTGTGTCAGTGACAGAACTACCCCCCACCAGACCCCACCCACCCCACCCCCGCCCCCCTTCCCCCCCCCCCCCCCCCCCGAGCTTACTCCTTCTGAAAAACAGAGACGAAAATAAGTAGGAAGATAATATGTTCAAGCAAGAGGCATAGATTCTCATGAGCCCCTGCGGCCGCAGGGGCTCATGAGAATCAATGCCTCTTGCAACTGTAATTGAATGGTAGGCCTATAGAGACGTGTGTGTACACTTTTTGCGAAGTGATGAAGTGTATTTTGGGAAGGTCTGTGTTACCATAAAAAGTGCTGGCTCGCGCGGCAGAGTCGAACCTTACCGAAATGACTTACTCAGCTTGTGCCCGTCTTGATCGGTAGGCGGCATAAATTCTCATGAGTCCCTGCATTCGCATGGGCTCATGAGAATCTATGCCTCCTGCAGGTGTACTATTTGCTCGCGAGGTACGCTTGTATGTATACAGAGTCGCGTGGAAGGGGGATAGGACTGGAGTGCTAGGGATAGGAACCGCAGAAAAACATTACTCATCATCGACCGACTTTAACAGTCATTTGTGGGGGCTTTCTTTATATTTCTGACTATCCCCAGGTGTCAACACCCTTAATTCGTCAGTTGCCGGATTTGAAAGTGTGATCAGCGGTTAAAAACGTTTCAGCAAGGAAGTCAAATTTATCAAAAGGTGTAATTCCTGAATGGTGACTGTAACGGCCGTCACCGGACAAGCGTAGGTGGCCTAATTTTTTATGTATTACTTCAAGATAAAGAATATTTCATGGGGGAAATGCCCTGACGGCCCTTCAGTTTCATTTTGCAGTGATTTGTTTTTGGTCAGTAACCGCGGCGGAACTTATTAACTCATTGGAGATGCGCCGCATGCGGATACGCGGCTAATAGCCGTGTATCCGTATGCGGCACGTCTCCAGTGAGTTAAAATGGCAGTATTACTACTGCTGCAGCGGTAAAGGGTTAACCCATTGCATCCTGAGGCCGATTTAAGTTTTTTTCCGCCTAGTAAAGTGCTTATTGTCCTACGAAGGCCGCATTACAGATTACAAGACAGATCAACCATTGTACCTTAACTCATTGTACCACAACACCGAAATCCCCAAATCTCGCCGTTGTCCTCTGAAGACCGCTTTGCAGTGCAGGACACAGATCGACCATGATAGTTCAAGGGTGATGCCAGAATAGCTTGGCGCCCATAGGCGCCAAGCTATTCTGGCATCACCCTTGAACTATCATGGTCGATCCTTATCTTGCTGTGGTGTGTCTGGGGTAGAAAGAGTTAAGGGTGGTGCCAGAATAGCTTGGCACCGGAGGCGTCAAGCTGTCCTGGCACCACCCTTGAACTGTCATAGTAAATGTATTTCAAGCAACAGTGTATCAGGATGAAAAGGCTTAATAGACCGCATTATCTCCTTTATAAATTGGTCTTAGTGCGTCTCACAATAATGCTGGACAAAAGAGCGGAGTTCAATTATGAAATTGGAATATCATAAAATCGGAAAAGACATTGCTGCTCTTTTTTTTTCTCTTTTTTTTCTATCGCAAGAGTTTCTTCCGATACGCGGCTCAAAAGGCAGTGGAAAAACGTGCCCTCTAACATGGATTGTGAAAAGAAGGGCGGAATACAAGTTGAGACGAGACAACACTGATAACCCGTTGTATCGGCGAACTAGTCAGTGTAGCAAGCAAAGCTCGCCAGTGAGCAGATGGCCGCGTTAACCCTTTGGCTGTTAGTAGCGGTTTTTGTTGCGATGACTCCTACACTGAGGGGCTAAAAGGGTTAAGGAGAAACGAGCGAATAAACGAATTGATGGATCAATGAAAATCTTCGCAATGAAACCCCGCGATACTTTTTTTTTTCTTTTAAAAAAAAAATCTTTCTCATTTAACCGAACCGTAAATTCGTCTTAACCTTTTAAACCTCTTCCAGAATGCAAGTTTGGTGGCGAGAGAGAGAGAGAGAGAGAGAGAGAGAGAGAGAGCGAGAGAGAGAGAGAGAGAGAGACAGAGACAGAGAGAGAGACAGAGAGAGAGAGACAGAGAGAGAGAGACAGAGACAGACAGACAGAGAGAGAGAGAGACAGAGACAGACAGACAGAGAGAGAGAGAGAGAGAGAATTGAATGATTGATTGTACATTGCTTAACGTCCCGACAGCAACAAGGCTTTTTCAGGACGTGCCTGCACTGCTTGTGAAAAACACACACACACACACACACACACAAAAACAGAATATTGAATGTATGTCGCCAGCCGGTCCAATACGTTAAATGAAAAACATACGACATGGGGCCTAAATAAAGCTAAGACCATTTAGCAACACACATCCAATATCAAGAGCTACAGGCAGCGCAGACAGTAGGGAGAGTTTAAAACAGGAAAATACAGCCGGTGAATGGCCCAAGGGTAGACACTGAGAAACACATGCCCCACAATACAGAAGAAAACCCACCCTGTGGGGCTGACCACGGAGTGACCCTGGTAACTAAAAAGTAGTTAACCCCACCCAAGTCCCCCACGGCAGACCCGGGTGGAGGGAGAGAGAGAGAAGGGAGGTGCGGACGCGAGGTAGGCGAAGGGAAGGGCAAGTCACTTGGGGCTACCGAAGTGATGCGACACGCGCCGCAGCAGGGGGCAGAACCCAGAACCACTAGTCGTCGAAGAGATTGGCCTAGTAACTGCGCTCCCATATCTATGCTTAGTAAACGTACTTACTTACTTACTTACGCCTGTCACCCCTCCCAGGGTATAGGCCGTCGACGAGAGACCTCCAGCGACTCCTGTCCTGTGCTTCTTCTTCTATTTTACTCCAGGTGGTTCCCAGTCTCTTGATGTCTGCTTGGAGGTCTCGACGCCAGGTGTTTCTCGGCCTACCTCTTTTCCTCTTTCCCTGGGGGTTCCATGACAATGCCTGCCTAGTGATACTGCAAACTGGCTTTCTCAGACTGTGACCAATCCATCCCCATCTTCTTCGCCCAATTTCATTCTCTGCTGTTATCTGCTCTGTTCTCTCCCAGAGTCTGACGTTGCTGATCTTCTCTGGCCAATGGATTTTCTTCTAAGGCAACTGTTTATGAAGATCTGTACTCTGTTGACTGTACACAAACCAAGGGGAGTCACTCAGCGCTGGACAGACAAACAGTTAGATCCCCTGCCCCCGCCTATCAGGCATCCATTCGCCAGCCCACAGAGAAATACGCAGGTATAGAACAAGACGATCATCTACATCTACATCTGTTGACTGTGGTTTTTGTCAGCCTCCAAGTTCTCTGCTCCATATAGGAGAACTGCTTTTACGTTTGAGTTGAAAATCCGGACTTTGGTGTGTTGTGACAGCTCTCTGGAACTCCACACTTTTTTCAACTGAAGAAAGGCTGCTCTTAATTTACCGATTCGTGCTCTGACATCTACATCAGTGCCGCCTTTTTTGTCGATGATGCTCCCGAGATAGGTGAAGGACTCTACCTCCTCTAACGGGGTGCCAGCAAGCAAGACTGGTTCTTCCCTGGTTGCGTTCAGCCTCATTGTCTTTGTTTTCTGTTTATAGATGGTGAGGCCCATTTGGGACTAGATGTCAGCAAGCCTCGTGGTCTTGTCCTGCATTTGTTGATGAGTGTGGGACAGTAAAGCCAAGGTGTCTGCAAAATCGAGGCCGTCAAGCTGTGCCAAGAGTATTCTGCTTCTTCTCTGCTCAGTGGTCCTCTTTATGACCCAGTCTATGGCCAGTAGGAAGAGGAATGGAGACAGCAGACGCCGGTTCTGACATGGAGCTCCCTGGTGAACTGCCCTTCGTGGAGCACGCGACATGTCATGCCATCGTAGCTGCTCTTGATCAGGCAAACGAGCTTTGTGGGTACACCGTAGTGTCGTAGGAGTTTCCACAAAGTCTCTCGGTCCACGCTGTCAAATGCTTTCTCGTAATCCACAAAGTTGACGTACAGTGGGGAGCTCCACTCCAGAGACTATTCCACGATGATGCGGAGAGTGGCGATCTGGTCTGTACATGAACGTTTTTTTTCTTCTCCTGAATCCTGTTTGCTGGTCTCTCAGCTGGGGGTCGACGGAGCTCTTCATTCTCTCCAGGATGATCCTGTTAAAGACCCTCCTGGTACTGACAGCAAGGTGATTCCTCTGTAGTTGGAACACTTGCCGAGGTCGCCTTTCTTGGGAAGCTTAATTAGGTACCCCTCCTTCCAGTCAGCCGGCATCACCTCCTCTTCCCAGATCTTTCCAAACAGTGGATACAGCAGCTCTACTGTTGTCTCTAGGTCTGCTTTCAGAGCCTCCGCTGGGATGCCATCTGGCCCTGCTGCTTTGCCGTTCTTCAAAAATGCCACTGCTCTTCTGATCTCTTCCCAGCTGGGTCTGTCACAACTGATGGGTAGGTCAGTCTCTGCTGGCTGGATGTCTGGGGGGTCGGGTGGGCTAGGTCTGTTCAGCAACTCTTCAAAATACTCGGCCTATCTGTCGAGTTAGTCTGCTCTGTCTGCAATAGGCTAGCCTTCTTTGTCTTTTACTGGTCTTTCTGTATGGCAATACTTGCCCGACAATCTTCTGGTAATGTCGTAGAGCTGTTTCATGTTGTCGCTGCCTGTTGCCTTTTCCGCCTCTGCTGCCAGGCTGTCTGTGTAGGCCCTCTTGTCTGCCCTGATACTCCTCTTCACCTCGCGGTTGGCTTCCGAGTATTCCTCCTGTGCCCTTGCTTTGGCTGCTCTCGTGCGACTGTTGTTGACAACTGCTTTCTTCTGCTTCCTCACTTCTATCTTCTTCAAGGTCTGTGCCGACAGCTAGTCCCTGTGATGGTGTTTCCTGAACCCTACAGTGTCTTTGCAGGTTGAGTTCAGCGCCTCTCTAACTGCCTTCCATTGCTGCTCTGTGGTGACCGCCCTCTCTTCATTTACTAGCTCCTGTAACGCTTGAAACCGGTTGGACAGCTCACTCCAGTCTCTCTCAAGAGGCCTAAATTATAGCGCTGTCGTCTTGTTGTCTCTGTGCGGCTTTTCTTTAACTTGAGCTTTATTCTTAAGGTAAGCAGATGGTGGTCTGAGGCGACATCTGCTCCCCTCCTCACTCGAACATCTAGAAGGGATCTTCTAAATTTCTTGCTAATCGTGCAGATATGGTCTGTTTGGTTCTCTGTAGTATGGTCAGGTGAGACCCAAGTTGCTTTGTGTATTCTTCTGTGTGGGAATATGCTGCCTCCAATAACAAGTCTGTTTAGAGCACAAAAGTCTACGAACCTCTCCCCGTTCTCACTTATCTCCCCTAGTCCCTGTCTCCCCATCACCTCTTCATATCCGGTGTTGTCCTCCCCTATTTTGGCATTAAAATCGCCCATGATGATGGTGATGTCTCGCTCCGTACATTTGTCCACAGCACTCTGGAATCGGTCGTAGAATTCTTGTTTCTCTTCCAAGTCACTGTCATTAGTGGGCGCATAACACTGGATGACGTTGAGTTTAATCTTTTTCCTCTGTGCCACTGGTGACAGCATGAGTGCTACACCTTCTGTATGGGGGGGGGGGGGAGGGGGCATTCTCTTCTTCATGACCTGAATACAGAATCATCTCCCCACTTAACAGCCTTTTCTGCCCAGACTGCGTCCATCTGGCTTCACTGATACCTAGCAAGGAAAGGTTGTACTTTTGCATTTCCGCTGCAGTATCTGGGCGGCCTTGCCGCTCTGGTACATGGTCTTGACATTCCATGTGCCCATGATTGTGTCCCTGGATAGAGAGAGGCGACTCGGTCCTGTGGCTTCCGAAGACTTCCGGCTTTCACCACATGACGTCATAAATCTTCTGTAGAAGAACCTTCCTCCACCAGCAAAGGAATTGCTGTTTGTCTGTTCGTCGGCGTTTATGTAGCTATTTCCTTATTTGCAGGGTGGGGAAGCTACCCCACGCCCAACCCCCTTACTAAGAGGACCAGGGGTTTTCTGTCGGGGTCTCCTTCCCTTAGACCATGTTGGTTCACGGCACCTTATTTCATTCGGTGCACCCCTCTCACCCACCCAGGGGACGCGCCTCAGTCAACGCCATAATTATGGTCCCAGCGCGAGGTTAGTAAACGTACAATGACGTTAAGAGTTAACCCAACCATAGTGACCCGTAAGTCAAAGCGAAGATTTTTTTTCTCTTCCAAATACATGATTATTCTTGAATGCAGTTATTCTAATTATATGTGTTTACTATAAGCTAATTTTGTGTGTGATTTGTTTGAGAGGCAGCAACTTGAAACATTCTCTGCGTATGACATTCTTTTTCCTGCACTTCAGTCCCCTGGCATATTACCTGTGCGCGACCTGATGAGTATTTACGCCACGGGAAAACCCTATAGCATTCTGACCAGTCCCTGCGTTGACAGGTGATTTACAGAGTCGCAGGCCTTGACCGGACGGAGGGTCTGCGGGGAACTTACGGCGGGAAAGGCGTTGTACTGGGTGCGTGGTTTCATCTGAACGGCTTAGACGTTCATGAGAGGTTCATGAGAATTTGCCACTTGCGTACCGAGATCGGCTACAGGGGCCAGATGCATGAGTGAGCATAGTCCTGCGACAGCCAATAACAGGCCCGTGAATCCAGGGGGGTGGAAGGGGGGTCCATAGACCCCCCGCCCCTTCCCCCATAAAAGAATGCTATTGTCCTTGACAAGCACATTTTGTTGATGCACAACCGCACACACAAACTCTGCTTCAGGTGGTTAATTTCTCCCAAACATTTTGTGTACCCTCCCCCACATTTGTAAGTGATCCGGCCCTGAATAAGCAAACTATAGCGAAGCACCTTGCTTAGTGGCTGGCCGCGTACCGGGATGATTATGAAGTTCACTAGGCTAAACGCAACTGGCCCAGGCCGACGGAGATTTTCCCATCTCAACATGGGCACTAATGCAGGACTAATGTGCAGCATCAAGTTGTGGTGTTTCAAAGCTTGTTGGTCCGGATTTTTAGCTTCAAGATTGAACACTCGGCCTGTAAATAATAGCGGTGGCTGCGAAAGTCAGTCTTACGGCTGATGCAAACGAATTCAGTTTAGCACAGCTCGCCGGCACTGGAGAAGGAAACTTTTAACCCTTATCATTTTGATACACCCATTTTTAAAAAATCAATTCAGTTGACTGATAGTTCAAGGGTGGTGCCAGAATAGCTTGGCGCCTCAGGCGCCAAGCTATCATGGCACCACCCTTGAACTAAAACAGTTGATCTATCTCCTAATCCGTAACGTAGCCCGTAGACAATAAGCAGCTTTTACAAAATCAGCCTCAGGATGTAATGGGTTAACTTGACTTCAGGAGTACAACCCAGTTGTCGTTGCATTTACCATAACATCTTTTCAAGTTTCTTTATATCAGTCGCTGAGAGATTAGTCCACAGTATTTGTTTGTTTTTTTAGTCTTTACACTTACACTTTTTGTCTACCGTACTGAAGTACGGTAGACTTTGAAATGGGGCTGGCGTCAGCGCGTTTAACACCTATACGCGATACCGACATGGCCGGGCAGGCGTCATACTGTAACAGTGTACTAGTAACAAGATAGTAAAATTACGTCACGTCTATCTACGCTACTTACTTACTTACGCCTGTCACCCCTACCCGGGTATAGGCCGTCGACGAGAGACCTCCAGCAACTCCTGTCCTGTGCTTCTCCTTCGATTCTACTCCAGGTGGTTCCCAGTCTCTTGATGTCTGCTTGGAGGTCTCGACGCCAGGAGTTTCTCGGCCTACCTCTTTTCCTCTTTCCCTGGGGGTTCCATGACAATGCCTGCCTAGTGATACTGGAAGCTGGCTTTCTCAGACTGTGACCGATCCATCCCCATCTTCTTCGCCCAATTTCATTCTCTGCTGTTATCTGCTCTGTTCTCTCCCAGAGTCTGACGTTGCTGATCTTCTCTGGCCAGTGGATTTTCAAAATTCTTCTAAGGCAACTGTTCATGAAGGTCTGTACTCTGTTGACTGTGGTTTTTGTCAATCTCCAAGTCTCTGCTCCATACAGGAGAACTGCTTTTACATTGGAGTTGAAAATCCGGACTTTGGTGTGTTGTGACAGCTCTCTGGAACTCCACACTTTTTTCAACTGGAGAAAGGCTGCTCTGGCTTTACCGATTCGTGCTCTGACATCTGCATCAGTGCCGCCTTTTTTGTCTATGATGCTCCCGAGATAGGTGAAGGACTCCACCTCCTCCAACGGGGTGCCAGCAAGCAAGACTGGTTCTTCCCTGGTTGCGTTCAGCCTCATTGTCTTTGTTCTATCTACGCTAGCATTGCTGTTAAACGCAGATCTAGCACCAAAAAGCGCCGTACAATGTGTGTGTGTGTGTGTGTGTGTGTGTGTGTGTGTGTGTGTGTGTGTGTGTGTGTGTGTGTGTGTGTGTGTGTGTTTGTGTGTGTGTGTGTTTGTTTGTTTGTTTGTTTGACGGTGTGTGAGTGTGTATGTGACAGCGACTAGAGACCGCGGCGTTCGCTAACGGACAAGGTTGCAACTTTAGCATTCTGTCTTTACCAGAGTTATCGCGAGGAAAGGTGTTTATTTTGGATTTTTCCTCAAAATAGAATACCCATTAATGAGAAAATGTCCTGTTTTGACAAAAAACGGTTGATCCGCATTTGAGTTCGTAATTTTTCTTATTCGTACTAGATACTTTGCATACAGCTAGATTAAAGAAAGATATTGAATGAGTTTGTAATCCAGCGTTGTACCTATTCAACTTTTTGAATAATAATTAATTCATTTTTGCAAGTTTTGAATCCACCATATACTCCCATCAAACAGTCAGCCCTGGAAGAGGCTGTGTGAAAGACACCCTTGCGTGCCATTCGGATAAGTGACGTGAAATTTCAAATTCGTCACTGGACTAGCGATGCCATGACGTTTAGATTATAGTGACGTCATTTTGTTGCTCGTGCTATCCTTCTTAAGATTATTCTTGTCGCTATACTTACTTACTTACGCCTGTCACCCCTACCCGGGTATAGGCCGTCGACGAGAGACCGGCCTCCAGCGACTCCTGTCCTGTGCTTCTCCTTCTATTTTACTCCAGGTGGTTCCCAGTCTCTTGATATCTGCTTGGAGGTCTCGACGCCAGGAGTTCCTCGGCCTACCTCTTTTCCTCTTTCCCTGGGGGTTCCATGACAATGCCTGCCTAGTGATACTGGAAGCTGGCTTTCTCAGACTGTGACCAATCCATCCCCATCTTCTTCGCCCAATTTCATTCTCTGCTGTTATCTGCTCTGTTCTCTCCCAGAGTCTGACGTTGCTGATCTTCTCTGGCCAGTGGATTTTCAAAATTCTTCTAAGGCAACTGTTTATGAAGATCTGTACTCTGTTGACTGTGGTTTTTGTCAATCTCCAAGTCTCTGCTCCATATAGGAGAACTGCTTTTACGTTGGAGTTGAAAATCCGGACTTTGGTGTGTTGTGATAGCTCTCTGGAACTCCACACTTTTTTCAACTGGAGAAAGCTGCTCTGGCCTTACCGATTCGTGCTCTAACGTCTGCATCAGTGCCGCCTTTTTTGTCTATGATTCTCCCGAGATAGGTGAAGGACTCCACCTCCTCCAACGGGGTGCCAGCAAGCAAGACTGGTTCTTCCCTGGTTGCGTTCAGCCTCATTGTCTTTGTTTTCTGTTTGTGAATGGTGAGGCCCACTTGGGACGAGATGTCAGCAAGCCTCGTGGTCTTGTCCTGCATTTGTTGATGAGTGTGGGACAGTAATGCCAAGTCGTCTGCAAAATCGAGGTCGTCAAGCTGTGTCCACAGTGTCCACTGTATTCCACTTCGTCCGTGCTCTGTGGTCATCTTCATGACCCAGTCTATGGCCAGTAGGAAGAGGAACGGAGACAGCAGACACCCCTGCCTGACACCAGTTCTGACCTGGAGCTCCCTGGTGAACTGCCCTTCGTGGATCACGCGACATGTCATGCCATCGTAGCTGCTCTTGATCAGGCGGACGAGCTTTGTGGGTACACCGTAGTGTCGTAGGAGTTTGCACAGAGTCTCTCGGTCCACGCTGTCAAATGCTTTCTCGTAATCCACAAAGTTGACGTACAGCGGGGAGCTCCACTCCAGAGACTGTTCCACGATCATGCGGAGAGTGGCGATCTGGTCTGTACATGATCGTTTTTTTCTGAATCCTGCTTGCTGGTCTCTCAGCTGGGGGTCAACGGAGCTCTTCATTCTCTCCAGTATGATCCTGTTGAAGACCTTTCCTGGTACTGACAGCAAGGTGATTCCTCTGTAGTTAGAACACTTGCTGAGGTCGCCTTTCTTGGCATCATCTCCTCTTTCCAGATCTTTCCAAACAGTGGGTACAGCATCTCCACTGTTGTCTCTAGGTCTGCTTTCAGAGACTCCGCTGGGATGCCATCTGGCCCTGCTGCTTTGCCGTTCTTCAAAAATGCCACTGCTCTTCTGATCTCTTCCCGGCTGGGTCTGTCACAGCTGATGGGTAGGTCAGTCTCTGCTGGCTGGATGTCTGGGGGGTCGGGTGGGCTGGGTCTGTTCAGTAACTCTTCAAAATACTCGGCCCATCTGTCAAGTTGGTCTGCTCTGTCTGCAATAGGCTTGCCTTCTTTGTCTTTTACTGGTCTTTCTGTATGGCCATACTTACCCGACAATCTTCTGGTAATGTCGTAGAGCTGTTTCATGTTGCCGCTGCCTGCTGCCTTTTCTGCCTCTGCTGCCAGGCTGTCTGTGTAGGCCCTCTTGTCTGCCCTGATACTCCGCTTCACCTCGCGGTTGGCTTCCGAGTATTCCTCCTGTGCCCTTGCTTTGGCTGCTTTCGTGCGACTGTTGTTGACAACTGCTTTCTTCTGCTTCCTCACTTCTATCTTCTTCAAGGTCTGTGCCGACAGCCAGTCCTTGTGATGGTGTTTCCTGAACCCTACAGTGTCTTTGCAGGTTGAGTTCAGCGCCTCTCTAACTGCCTTCCACTGCTGCTCTGTGGTGACCGCATCCTCTTCATTTACTAGCTCCTGTAGCGCTTGAAACCGGTTGGACAGCACCAGTTTGAACTCTTCTCTAACTCCAGTCTCTCTCAGGAGGCCTACATTATAGCGCTGTCTTCTTGTTGTCTCTGTGCGGCTTTTCTTTAACTTGAGCTTTATTCTTAAGGTAAGCAGATGGTGGTCTGAGGCGACATCTGCTCCCCTCCTCACTCGAACATCTTGAAGGGATCTTCTGAATTTCTTGCTAATGCAGATATGGTCTATTTGGTTCTCTGTAGTATGGTCAGGCGAGACCCAAGTTGCTTTGTGTATTCTTCTGTGTGGGAAGATGCTGCCTCCAATGACAAGTCTGTTTAGAGCACAAAAGTCTACAAACCTCTCCCCGTTCTCACTCATCTCCCCTAGTCCCTGTCTCCCCATCACCTCTTCGTATCCGGTGTTGTCCTCCCCTATTTTGGCATTAAAATCGCCCATGACGATGGTGATGTCTCGCTCCGCACATTTGTCCACGGCACTCTGGAGTCGGTCGTAGAACTCTTGTTTCTCTTCCTCGTCACTGTCATTAGTGGGCGCATAACACTGGATGACATTCAGCTTCAGCTTTTTCTTTGTTCTAAAGGCTGCTGTGATAATTCTTGGCCCATGAGGTTCCCAGCCCATCAGCGCTCTCTGTGCCACTGGTGACAGCATGAATGCTACTCCTTCTGTATGGGGGGCATTCTCCTCTTCATGACCTGAATACAGAATCATCTCCCCACTTAACAGCCTTTTCTGGCCAGACTGCGTCCATCTGGCTTCACTGATACATAGCAGGGAAAGGTTGTACTTTTGCATTTCCGCTGCTATCTGGGCGGCCTTGCCGCTCTGGTACATGGTCTTGACATTCCATGTGCCCATGGTTGTGTCCCTGGATAGAGAGAGGCGGCTCGGTCCTGTGGCTTCCGAAGACTTCCGGCTTTCACCACAGGACGTCATAAATCTTCTGGTAGAAGAACCTTCCTCCTCCAGGAAAGGAATTACTGTTTGTCTTTTCGTCGGCGTTTTTGTAGCTATTTCCATTTTTGCAGGGTGGGGAAGCTGCCCCCACGCCCAACCCCCTTACTAGGAGGACCAGGGGTTTTCTGTCGGGGTCACCTTCCCTTAGACCATGTTGGTTCACGGCACCTTATTTCATTCGGTGCACCCCTCTCGCGAGGGACCCCCTATCCACCACCCAGGGGACGCGCCTCAACGCCATATGGTCCCAGCGCGAGGCTTGTCGCTATAGGGCTCGGGAAGTTTAGTCCCCGCGTTGCCTAGCAGTGTCGGCGCGTCAGCCGCCATCTTAAGAGGATACCATAGTCATCAGATAGTAGCGAAATAGTGGTTCAACACGTTTTCCTTCATTTTTCTTCCTTTTTGGAAGCAAATAAAAACAGATTCTGGTCTTCTTCTTCTAGAACGCCGTCACACTTGGAGTTTGGCTCTCAAAATGAAATCTGTGGTCTTCTGTAGCACCTCCACAGGCCCGTACAGTTTCTCTTGTAGAGTGGCGGACTTCTGCCATATCTCCTCCCTCAGCAGCTGGTGGTTCCCACAGTCCTGGAGGATGTGCTCTGTGGTCTGCTCTGCTTCTCTACAGAGGCACAGGGGAGATGGCACGGGGTGAAAGCGTCTGTGCAGTTGGAAGTTGGAAGTTGAGTCGGTTGTACCCGGTCCTCAGACGGAAGATGGTCACCTGCTCATGTCTGGACAGCTGATGGTAACTGACATTTACTGTCTAGGGGCCGTTGTGGTGGTCTGTACACAGACTTAATGATGGTCTTCATCTCTGTGAAGCTGACTCCATTTTCGTCTTGTTCTTTCTCTGCGCCCACTTTTGCCATTCTGTCAGCTTCTTCATTGCCGTAGATGCCACAGTGTGAAGGGATCCACTGCAGCACCAGTCTGGTGCACTTGATGTTTTGCAGTGCCTCTTGTAGACGTGGCAGTTTGCTTGCCGCTGTTGCTGCCTCAAGGACAGACATGGCATCATTCAGGAAGACAATCTGGGCATCAGGGTCTGCAGTGCCACTAAGGGTGTTTGCAGCACGGACCAGGGCTTCCACTACGGTAATTTGTGCAGTGTAGGCCTGTTGATACTGCCTCTGCCTGCCATTTTACAGATTCTGGTGAGCGGTTTCCTACAGTGAGGGCAAGGCTTGCTGTTATTACTTATAGTACGTCAGGAATTTCCTGACATTACAAAAACAGCGATTTCCCTAAGAGCGCGGCTTAGTCCCGTATCCTCAAAAGATGGCCGCCACGACTGGCGTGATGACGTCAGCTTCCCGAGCCCTATTCAGTTGTGTGCGCTGATCAGAGGATGGGTTAGAGAGGAGGGAAAATGGATCAGAAGGAAATACAAGCTTTAAAATATGAACAACTCTGAATGTTCCTCAAAGAAAAACGCATGTGAGCTCCAAACAATTCGGTAGACTTTAGGATGAAATCCTCATCTTGTTTCTCATTGCCTAGCTCTAGTCTAAGTTTTCCGGCGCCAGTTCTCAACCAGAGGCAACCGGAGTCTACTTATCACATGTTACCTATAACATGTTACGATGGCAACGTACTCCGCTGAGAAAAGCGATTCGCCCAAATACGTCCAGTTTGGCCAGACACATTTCTCAGTACAAACATTACGCTAATTTTCATTTATTCCAAGCACAAAACAATGCTGATAACAATTTAGGGGGTTACGCAACAAAAAGAACTGCAATGCAGATGTTATGTGATACCGTTGGTATCATTTTCATACAAAATATAAGTTTTAAAAAAATCGATAATTTCGATATTAACCACGACTTTGGCATCAGTTTCAGCCCACTTAATCAAATTTCAAATAGAAACGATTTTTGAACTTCCAAAAACTTCAGTAGCTCGCTTGAGAATGCCCTTAGCACCACGTGAATGTTCTGTGTTTATGCACAGTGTGTGAGTGAATGCGCGTGATTCACGTGAGCGTGCTTGTTGGGTTCACTTCGCGGCGGCGCTTTGAGCCGATTTTCAAATGGGATAAAGCGCCTATTTAATGCGCTTATTATTATTATCAACGACAGAAATTAAAAACCAAGGTCAGTCCTACGTTGGCGCAGCGCAGGGAAACAAACCAGATAAATAAAAACTTAGGGGGTTATGCGACAAAATAACTATATTCACGCGTTCTGTACGACCTATGGTACCTAATTCATACAAAATAATAACTGAAAATGCGTTAAATTAGATAAAACCTCAGACTGAAAGAACTCACGCTTTCCAGGCGCGCCGTTCGCGCGAGATACTGAGTTGACCGAAAGCCTTGAGACTGATTTGCGTCCCCTGAATTTGTCCGACCCCCCCACCCCCACCCCCCCCACCCCACATCACGCGCACTCAGCGCCGTGGGGTTCTCTCAAGGATATACTTCGGGCGTATATTTTAACTTATTGGAGACGTGCCGTATACGGATAAGCGGCGAATCGACTGTGTTTCGCATGTTTGACTGTGTTTAACAAACCAGGGCCTCCCTACCGGACCCTTGTTATCATATGCCGGGCATCCCGGCCCCTTCCTCATTTTTCTTCGGCATCTTCCGACACCGGAAGGTCAGTCCGTCGGTCTGACGGCAAAAATGATTTAACGAATTTTGCGAATCGCCGCGTATATGTATACGGCACGTCTGCAACGAGTTGAAGGTTGAAGACAAAATCGTTGTATTACGAGCTAATACTGTATCAGTTTGACAATCTATACGACACTTGACGGAAAAGCCAGCGACCGAGTTGAAAATGAGGGCAATGATCAGTTGCCATTGATCGCAAGTGATCGTTGACTTCTCTTACGACTCAGTGCCTCATTTGAGATATGTCGGCAAGGCATGCGGCTAACCCCTTCCCTGCCATTGTACGTATGTTGTATGTCTGTCTGAAATCTTTGTTCACTGAACGACCAAAAACCACAAACGTCCAAGGATACAAATTGGTCTCAGCAAGAGGTATAGATTCTCATGAGCCCCCGCAACAGCGGGGGCTGATGAGGACCTATACCTCTTGTAATTGGTGTGGAATCAATTCATTGCAACACAAATATGACGTGTACGTGGCATCAGACGAACACACGTGCGCGCAAAAACAATCATCGGCACTAGTTACACTCCCCTCCCCCCCCCCTCCCACCCCCCCCCCAACACAACACTTTCCGCGCCTCATAGATCCGTTAACCTACCAGCGCACTGACGCTTCCTTTTTAGTTTTAGAACACACTGACAAACACGCCATCGACGACGACACAATCATTTCCCTGGTCCTCCGCCCCGCACACATCGAGGACGTATACACACCGACACCCCCCAAAACAACAAAACAACAAAAAACTACTAACACCCCTCCTCCCCCCTTCCAAAAAAAAAAAAAAAAAAAAAAAAATTAATAAATTAAAAAATAAATAAATAAATAAAATAAAAGGAAAAAAAAAAAGAACAGCAACACGCACACTTAAAAAAACCACTGATGAACACACTAACGACAAGACAACGTTGATTACCCTCCTCGAGCCTTTACACATACGTCAAATTGCCTCATTAATACGCGACCCCCCCCCCCCCCCCCCCCCTCCATTCAGCCTATACCGGCAGCGTAATTTCTTTTCCCAACAGAGTTCCGTAACGCAAGCTGCACGCATAGTTCCGCCTATCGGCACTGTCCAAGTGTAGCCTATCGGCAGAATGTGTGGAGCTTACGTTACGGAAGTCGATTGGAAAAAAATCGAAAGAAAAGCCTCTAAATAAAAATAGAATTTACAGTGACCTTTGGGAAATGGTTTATATTAAATCTAATGACTCCAGCACTGCCAGGGAGGGGTAGTGCCGCAGAGCGAGCTGTCACTGGCTTCCGTCTGGCCGGCCGGGCTTGGTCAGCTGCGGCGCGTGCCTATGCCAGTTGCTAGTGATTATGTTTGACCGTGTAAAGTTTATAACAAATCAGGGCCTCCCAACCGGCCCCTTATCATATATGCCGGGCATCCCGGCCCCTTCATTTCTCTACGGGGTCTTCCGACACCGGATGGTCAGTCCGTCGCTCTGACGGCAAAACTTAACGTCAGCCAGTCGCCGTCTATCAGAAAACCGATGTCAGTGGCATTGATCTTGAAATCGTCGTCTGTGATGAGAATGCCAAGGGATAACGAAACAGAATCAGGTGAGAGACCCCGGTACCCGACACACTTCGGTGTTGGGTTAGCATTACCCCAGAGGCCACCCCGCTACTGAAACCACCTCGTTCTCCTCACGGCGAGTCAGTGAGATATCTTCGTCAATGCCACAAACTCGGCGGTGCGGGGTTCACTTGCAAATGCTGAGAGCGCCAGTCTGCAAGAGGCATAGACTGTCATGAGCCCCCGCTTGACCTATACCTTGCCAGATCGTTTAACCCTTTTAGCCCCAAGGTCCCTTTTCTCAAATTTTGGAGGTGTTGCCGCCTAACGATTATGTGCCAGTTGCAGGAGATGGACTGACCATAATAATTCAAGCGTAGTGCCAGATTAGCCTGGCGCCTGAAGGCGCCAAGCTAAGCTGGCAATATCCTTGAATTATCATGGTCAAGCCATCTCCTGCTGTAGGGATCGGGGGCTAAAAGGGTTTGATGTATAGCTGTTATTGTATTTGAATGCGGAAGTAGTTTTTTAAGCGGTCGATCGGTCTACTTGTGACGCCGACAGGAATACTATTGAGACATATAGTAGAAAACACTGTAGTATCTCCCTCGACCAGAATTATTTACGACTACCCCCCCCCCCCCCCCCCCCCACACACACACACACGTTGACACGGACGAATACACTGAGGCTCAGCCACTTAAACACGCTACACTAAAACCCTCAATGATCCAACACTCAAAAACAAGCACTAGTACAGACCATCATGCACAAGCATCCATTTCATTATCAGAGGCGGATCTGGACGGGGGAGGGCGGGGGCGCGAAGACACTGCCCCCCCCCCCCCCTCCGCCTGCAAAAATAATAATAAAAAATAAAATAAAATGCTTATATCGAAGTCTCTTTCTTGGAGTTTGAACACCCCCTAATCCCCCTCCCCTCCCCACACCTGGCATAAATTATGAAGCTTAACAGTGTACTCCCCCCCCCCCCCCCCCACCAAGTAGGCAAAGGTCCTCGGGCCCATTTCCGCTGTTGTGGGCCCAAATACATTTTGCTACTGGGGACACTTGCTGCTCTTACTTTCCCACCCTCCTCCTGTTGTCCCTTTATTCAGCACTGGTGGCTGCATGCACAAGGTGTTTAACCCATTACATCCTGAGGCTGACATTTTAAATTTGCTTATTGTCCTATAAAGGCTACATAACAGATAAGGAGATAGATCCAACAATTTTAGTTCAAGGATGGTGCCAGGTGCCAAGCTATTCTGGCACCACCCTTGAACCGTCATAGTCAAATTTATTTCGGGCAATAGTGTATCAGGATTAAAAGGATTAACTAACAATGTGCTGATCTGCGTGAACCCGATTGTTTTGGAATAAAAACATCCCTTCATTCATTAGTCTTGTACTTGGTTCACGTCATCTTTCAGTCTGTTATGTGCACCGCCATGAGATGGCCTTAGCCGCCTGCTCGGCATCGAACCCAAATAACTAACTGTTATGTGCATGTTTATGAACAGGTCTGTATGAATTTGACAACAAATGTTAACTTTTGGCTTATTATACAGTTGACATCACTCATAACAGTATCAGATGCAACACGTCAGATACAACAGTGCTTTTTCAGAGATCCTGATAACGTTTTTTTTTTTTGTTTTTTTTTTTTTTTTTTTTTTAAGTAAGTACATGTAACAGGCAAACTTTGGATAAAAACAAGAAATTGTTCTCCTGTCATTTTGTTACAGCCTAAGTTCACTGTATATTTTATTATCAACTCCTAAAACTCCCAGGACTAAATGACTTTAATGAGTTCAAGAGTCAACCCATTACAACCTGAGGCTGACATTTTAAAATTTTGCTTATTGTCCTACGACGGCTATATTACAGATTAAGAGATAGATCAACCATGTTAGTTCAAGGGTGGTGCAAGAACAGCTTGGCACCAAAAAATAAGCTATTCTGGCATCACCCTTGAACTGTCAGCCAAATTTATTTCAAGCAATGGGTTATCAGGATGAAAAGAGTTAAGTGTTATGCATCTGTCAGTATTAAGCTGATTGATGTTTAGATACAGAAGTAAACCACAACACACTGTTGTGAACTGAATTTAAATGTGAACTTAACTTTTCTTTATATAGATATGTTATGAAATTAATTCCTTACTGCATGCAGGCGTCTGTACTGTTTACAGCATCGGACACTGCATGCACAAGGGGGTCGACTTTAAATCCCTTTGCAGTGAACTGCTTGTCAAAGTATGTGTTACAGTGCTTGTGTATCGCCTGGCTGCCAGTAGCGATTTTTCTTGGGTTAATTTCTAGAGGTCACCTCAGCCAAAAGCACTGCCGACAGCCAGCGGGTTAAGTGCACTGCCGATATATGACGTTCATTGTTTTTCCATGCCAGTTGTCACAACTTCTGTGACAGTATGCTGATGTGTGTACATAACGAACCCATTTACTGTACTGTACAATTACTTGCCGTGAATAAAAGCTTAGAAGAAATTACAGACTTAACCCTTATCATTCGGAATTTTGTTAACCCTTATCATTCGGAATAAACTAGTGTGTGAAATAACATTGACTAAAATAGTTCAAGGGTAGTGCCAGAAACTATTCTGGCACCACCCTTAAACTAAAGCTTATCTGTAAGTACTATAGTGTAGCTTGCATATGGCAGTGTACAAATTTGAAGCTTTTAGCCTCAGTATGATATGGGTTAACGACTGACCACCATTCCGTTCCAGAAACAGGTATAAATTAGCCAAGAAAAGGCATAGATCAACATGAGTTCCCACAAATACAGGAGTCATGAGGGTTTATGCTTCTTGTATTTGTGCATGATTTTCCTGGGAGTGAGCTGGTTAAATTTTGTATTGTGATTTATATTTTTATAACTGTTATTAGGTTATGACAACATGACTCATTCTATTTAACCTTTTGTACATACATGTATGCGTGTGTGTGTGTGTGTGTGTGTGAGAAGTACTTGTGATGAGTTAACCTTTTGACTCCAGCACTAAATGACTTCCACTCCATAGAATGTCAACAGGGTTAAAAGCGCAATCTGAGATGTAGAACTATGTAAACTGTGTTTCCAAATATTGTTTTCTGTTTTTATTTGAAAGCAGTGTTTAGCTGATGCCCTGAGCCAGAAAAATCGTACAGTGTATATAACACAAAGATTGATTGATTGATTGTACATTGCTTAACGTCCCGACAGCAACAAGGCTATATAACACAAAGAGACCTGGGATCAGTTGCATGAGTGAGCTTAGCCCTGCGCCAGCCACTAAGCAAGGTGCTCTGCTATAGCAGAGCGCCTTGCTTAGTGGCTGGCACAGGGCTAAGCTCACTCATGCAACTGATCCATATTCCATGCAATGAAGGGTTAATTTTCACAATACATTGTAAATGTTCTTTGTACGTTTTACAATAATGCCAGACAAAAGGGCTAACTGACCAAGTTTGGGGGTCTTAACATTAACAACTTTTCTGCACTTCTTTCCCTTTGCGATGCAGGAGAGTTCCCCTGCTGTGCACAAGCCTCAAGGGACAATAGCACACTTTTGTTACTCGAGCCTACTCACTCACATAGATTCAGGCATCAGAACTGTTTACCAAAAAAAAATCTGAAAACGGCGATTTTGAAGAATTGTAGAGTTATTTAATGCCATTTCCTGGCATATAAGAAGTCAAAAGTGTTATTAAACAGGGGCCAGGAATATCTGAAAATCGCCGAAAATCGGACAGTTCTGATGCCTGAGATTGTTGAGACAAGACAACACTGAAAACCTGTTTTAATGTCATATCTTTAGCAAACAGACCCCATTTTAGAGCAGATTGTTTTAACCCATTACATCTTGAGCCTGAAAATTTTCAAATTTGCAGCAGATTAGGAAACGGATCATTTTAGTTCAAGGGTCGTGCCAGAATAGCTTGGCGCCTCGAGGCGCCAAGTTATTCTGGCACAACCCTTGAACTATCAGTCAAATTTATTTAAGCAACACTGTATCAAGGATCAAGATGAATTCCAGTTATGCATTTATTTCTGCAATATGCGTTTACTGATAAATTTTTGTTATACACCGTGGTGCAGCTAAATGTTCATAAATGAAGGGAAACAACTCTGTAATATTTACCAATATCTATTGATTCTAATGTGTTTAAAGTTGTCTGTGACACAACAGAGTAAGCTGTGTGACAAATGAAACCACATTCTATGCATTACTATGCAGGATTAACTAAAATGTAAAATTGATTTCGTTCTTTACATTGACAACACTGCTTGGCATAATATGCGTAACTATGTTCTACTACTGTCAGGAGCAGTCAAGGGCTTAATTACTGTATTTTTTAAAGTCTGTTTTTAAAAGCTGTTAGCAAATGGAAAAGGCCGCCCGACTTCAATATGTGACTTCAGTATTTCGTAAGCATGCTGATGACATGTCCACAGTTTGTAGATGCGTGAACCAAGGTTTCGAAAGGCTGAAAGCAACACTACTTAAAATCTGTGCCAAAGTCCACCCTATCCACAGTTTGTAGATGAGTGAACTAAGGTTTCGCAAGGCTGGAAGCAATGCTACTTAAAATCTGTGCCAAAGTCCACCCTGTTTACATTTTATAACATGGGAACCAACATTGAAATTGAAGAATTGTGTAGTAAAAGCTATTTTTACAGCTCTGCTAGTAAAACGCAGACCAGTCTACTATGAATTGCAGCAAAAGCTATGGACAGTAAATATATTATTACACTCTTATTTGGCACTCCTACAAAAGGCTTGCTGAAACTGGTTAAGCGAGAAAACAAAAATCAAAAGTACTTGCATGGGTGACAGTGCAAACAAATTAAATGATTGAAAATGATCCGTGGACTAACTATACCCCATGATCCATGGCCAGCAAGAGACATAAATTCTCATGAGCCCCCTGCGGATGCAGGGGCTCATGAGAATTTATGTCTCTTGCCGATGGACCCATAGATGCTGTACCCACGGAACCTTCTGGCTGAACAAAAAAAGATGAAATTCAGCTTACTGGGATTTTGAAAGAGCTGAATCACTCTCCGGGACTGAAGACTGTCACCCATGTTCATTTTGTTGCAAACACTTTTGACCGGATTGTTCAAATTCAAAACTGAAAGTCAAGTTCACTTGAACCGCAATTCTACGATCAACACCAAGCATATTTTGTGTGTGCCTCAACTCTTTGCCTATCTACTAACCCATTACATCCTGAGGCCAATTTTTTTTTAAATTTGCTAATTGTCCTATGAAGGCTACATTACATATTAGGAGTTAGATCAACCATTTTAGTTCAAGGGTGGTGCCAAAATAGCTTGGTGCCTGAGGCACCAAGTTATTCTGGCATCACCCTTGAACTATCATAGTCAAATTAAATTGAAGGAGTAGTATCAGAATGAAAAGGGTTAAATAACCGTTTCGTGTTATGTGCCCTTAACACTAAGTAATTCTGTTCAGATTTGTATATATTGCCCTATGACGGGTACATTACAGATTTATATGTGCCGATTTGTTTAGTGATTTATATGTGCCGATTTGTTTAGTATTTATTAAGGAACAGCTTGTAATGACACCTTCTACACTATAAATAGCCAGGAACATGCACTGCACACGAACCGAGGCGGGACAGATCTCGCCACCCATAGTGTGCTAGGGAAAGGTGCCACAGGCAAGTAGCTACAAGCCGTCAACCCTGACGCTGAAGTAGGATAAATTTGGTTTGAAAAAGACAGATATGCCACAGTGATCTTGAACCTGCTGTCAGAATTATTTTTCAACATTGTTTCTGGGCACACACTACAAGAATTTTGAATTAAAAGTAAAAATAGCAACCGAGTTTCAACCCAGTGTCAAGAAAGTCATGTGTCATGTTTTTTTTCTTTCCACATGTTAATAAAATCCAGCCCATCACAAACTGCTAAAAATCCACCTGCCTTTATACACCTTTAACCCCTTCACTACCAGTGATCATGGATTTTGCGTTGGAAACCGTTACACGCCGACAGACATTAGTGTGAAAAACCAAAATGAAATGGGACCCAAAATGTATAAGAACATAAGACTAACAAGAGACATAAATCTTAATGAGCCCCCACGACTGTGGGGGCTCATGAGAGATTATGTCTCTTGTCATCTTGCACTGGCAGTTAAGGGCTTAATAGACTCATTTCCTTACCTGCCACTTACCTTCCAGCCTGGTGATGGTTCCTGATGCTGGATATCCAAAGTTTATCTCACACTTCCAGTCAGTCGTCTTGAAAAGACAACTTTTGCTTTGAGGTAAGAGGTGCATGCTTGTGTACTTGTGTTTCTCAAGCAGCTCAATCTGTGAGGCTGATCATAGAAGAGGAAGCAATTTAACTTGTTTGGATGTTTTCAAAGGTTACTTTTTGAGTCTGATGACATGCAAGCCAGGTCCTGAAAGAACCCGAGTCAGTGTGCGGTCTTTCAGCCAGCAACTGCTAAACCAATCATCTCTTTGCGCCACATATTCATCAACAAGGACCTAAAATGGTATTTCTTTCACTGTAGTTTCAGTGCATCATACAAAAATATCATAGTTAACTTTGCTTAACCCTTATCATTCAGAATACACCAGTGTGTGAAATAAGTTTGACTAAAATAGATCAAGGGTAGTGGCAGAGTAGCTTGGCGCCTCTAGGCGCCAAGCTATTCTGGCACTACCCTTGAACTAAAGACATTGGTCTATATCCTTATCTGTAAGTACTATAACGTAGCTTGCATATAGAAGTGTACAAATTTGAAGCTTTTAGACTCAGTATGATATGGGTTGAAACAAGTGTTCGGATGTAACCCAATTCAGATACAACACTCAGGGGTCCTGACTACACTCTATGTAAATTATTTTACTTATAACAAACTCTGGCAAGAACAAACCAGCAAAAAGAAAGTTGGGCCTGCTGCATTTTGTTGTCTATGTAATAGTGTAGCGTACTGTACAGTTATGTGTCCATGTCAGACAAAGTAAGCTGATGCTCAGACTATGTTAGCCCTGCTGAGCTCTGTCATTTGCTATAATTATATATGATGGTTTTTTTCTTTCTTCATCACGCAACTCTTAGCCCTTTGCCTACAAAGTAATATTTATGTAATATATATCTGCCAATAAGTAATTTTTTTCTGGATCTGTTGTACATGCTAAGTAAGGGGTTGTGAGGACACAGTCAGCACTAAAAATAGCCAAGCACATGCACCACAACTAACTTTGGCTGGGTGGATCTCACCGCCTTAAGTGTTCTATGGGAAGTAATCTCGTGGCGGCTTAAGTCGCCATCCATAGGTAAAGAGCTAAACTCCCAGAACTAAATGACTTCCATTCTATAGAATGGAGTTCATTTAGTTTTGGGAGTATAAGAGTTAAGCAGAAAAAAACAGAATTTAGCCACGGTCCTGCACAAACAGGGTCTGCCATCATACGACAATAAGTTAAAGCATAGCTGGGAAGCACAACATTTTGCTAGGACTATAAGGAAGTTATTTCTCTAAAGCAATTTGTTCTACGGCAGGCTTTATTGTCAATATTTGCTGACAAAATAGCTTCTCAATCTCGTGTCATGCAAGACCTTTTTCACAATCCATGGGAGTAGGCACGCGGAACAGAGGTTTTCTACTGCCCCTTATTTGGGGATTAACGAGTTTGTGCAGCGCAGCATCATTACAAGACATGTCAAGACAAAGCATTGCAAACTGTTAACCTTTAAACCTAATGGTCAGAAAGCTTCCTCTCAAATCTCCCCCCCCCCCCCCACCCCCCTCTCCAAAAAAAAAAAAAAAATTGGAGGCAAAGCACTGGCAAGTCATGTCAAAACAAGTTTGAATTAACCTATGTAACCCCAAGGCCACATTTCCCAAATTTTAGAAGCAACGCTTAACAATTGTGTACCAGTTCCAGGAGATGGATCAACCATGAGAATTCAAGGGTAGTGCCAGATTAGCTTGGCACCTAATGGTGCCATGCTGATTTGGCACTACCATTGGTTGATCCATCTTCTGTTGTAGTGCGTTGGGGCTAAATGGGTTAAAAATAACTGCGAGCAAGCTTATCACATATATTTCTCTAATGTGAAATGGATCTAGATATGGAGGAACATATGTGAGGAGTAGGGGCAGGGGTGGGCTCCAACTTTCATGTGTTGGCTTCTTGCCATAACTGAAGAGCTAAGCACAGAAATTACACTTGTCACAGATACTCAAAAAATGAAAGAAGGAATGTGGGTTGGGGTGAAGCAATTCAATACATGAATCTATTCATTAACTCATTTCAGACATGCTGCCTCCGAATACGCGGCATAAGCAGTGTATCCGGAGGTGGCACGTATTGAATGAGTTAAGAAATTGCTGAAGTCAAACGATGGTGCTGGGGATGGGGTTAGTTCCAAGTCTTCTTGTTAAATCCGGTAGCATTTTCATGCCAGAATCATACACTTAATACTGTGCTGTCTTTCTTCTCTACTTTTTATTACTATTTTTTTTTTTTTACATAAAGGGTCAGGTCCCGAAGGTTACCTTCTGTTTAGCCGCAGAGTAGACAGCGCTATACTTGCATGTGGACCTCTAGGATTCAAATGACTCGTCAGGACTGTGCGTGCATTTATATAGGCCAGCTGACGGTTCTACGCATTTAGCCCCAAATCCCTACAGCAGGAGACGGATGGATCATGATAATTCAAGGGCAGTGCCAAATGAGCTTGGCGCCTTAAGGCTCCAAGCTTATCTGGCACTACCCTAGAAATATGGTCGATCCATCTCCTGTAACAGGTACATAGTCCTTAACTAGCACTCCAATAATTTGGGAAATGGGGTCTTGGGGTTAAATGGGTTAAGGGACCCCAAGTTATAAAATGGTCTACAGTACTTCAATAACTTCTGACAGACAGATGTGTGCTTTCCAAAAGCAAAGTATTGGCATCAACAGCAGAGACTGTACCGTGAGGGGTTTTACTGTTTTTCCAAAGATCTATGGTCGATGGGCATCTCTACCCTCCATCTCATTTGACTTGAGAGTTACCCAATTTTAAGTAGAATAGAGATGAAATGCTACTGATTTTGCCTGAAACTTTGACAACTGTAATCACAGTTTGCAGTCAGTATTTCTTTCGTATAAAGCCACTAACCTATGATGCTTTACATCCTTTCATTCACTGGTTAGGTATCAATGATAGTATGTGTAAATTTACTTATGTTATTTTTTCCTTCCTTGACCTCACTATGCCTGGCTTACATTACTAGGACTTTCAATCCGAGCACAAAGTTTTCAAGGGTTCCAGCACCTGCATAAGCAACTAGTTTGTTGGCGAAATTTCAAGTGTATCCTCCATTGCACATTCACTAAGGTGAAAAAAAATTGACAGCCCAATCATGATCAGCCTCACAATCGATTGTAATTGTTGGTTTGCAATGTCAAAATCATTTAACCCTTTACATCCTGATACACTATTGCATAAAATAAATGTTCCTATGATAGCTCAAGGGTGGCACCAAAACAGCTTGGTGCTCAGAGGCGCCAAGCTTTTCTGTCACCACCCTTGACCTGTCTTTCTAGACTGTAATGTACCCTTCATAGGGCAATACACACATTTGAAAAATGTCACAATGTAATGGGTTAAATTAAGAATGCAGATCTGCAGTAAAGTACATTTACAATGAACACAAACACATGACAATACACGTTGTAGGACAGTGTTTTTGCGCTGGGAAAATTGTATGTATGCACACACTATACCCGCCCCCCCCCCCCCCCCCCCCAAACTGATGTTGCATATTTTAAGTCTTTTTTATTTACAACTTCATCCTGCTGTAACTGTTTCAAAACAGTACGATTTTGAATGTGCAAGATTCCAGCCACATGATGCAAATAACATGTTGACTCAACATCAAATTAGGAAATACTCGTTGCTTTGATTCAAAGTCAGAATGTTATTTACATGAAGTACAATGAAATACTTAGATCTCACATTCTGACTACACTTGCCATTTTGTAACCGTGTCAACATGCTCACGTCATGAATGCATGTAAAGGTAAACTTAAAATTTTTCTTTTTAACTGATAATGGAAAAAAAAAAACGCACTGAAAAAAAATGAATGAAAAGAAAAATCTGAAATAAAACACATCGAGGACGGTTCAGTTTGTCCCCCAGTGTACACCCACCTTTAGCTGGCAACTGCTTTAATTCGGTCGTTCAGTGCGAGTAGGAGTAACAAGTCCTTTTTTGTGTACTGCATAGGAGGCCTGCTTTTCCTCAGCTTTGCGTGCTCCAGGGTGCCACTGTTGGTGCCATCCATTGCAAGGTCAGAGCTGCACCAAACACAAACTTTGTCGGGAACATCTTCTGGGTTTGGCTTGCTGATACTTTGAAAGAGAACTGCACTTCTAAAATGTTTGCATATTTTTGCACCAACAGTGCAACAATCCACATTCACACAATATTTCAGTCAACAAATGACCTTCACAAGGTCATTTTTTGCTGGAGACAATCCACTGAAGACCAAGATATCCTTGATGTAGAATCCATCACATTAGGAAGTGGAAATATGTGCATGTGCACTGTACCAATGTTCAAAGATGTTAAGCCAGCACATCCCAAAATGTTCAGACATGGCTGTCCAAATACACGTGGTCAACACATTTCACTGAATTGGATCATAGGTCACTTTCCCTGTCTCGCAGTCCCATCCATGTGCACTTTGTGGTCTAGACTGATGTCGCTCAACACACAGGTGGTAAAATGTGCTGACTGCATGACCTGCACCGATGTTGGCATCAGGTTTGTTTTTAAAAGCGATTGGTCATGCTCCACTTTCCACTTGGGGAAGCTAAATTGTATCGACAGAAAATGGCAATTTCCTTCCCCCATCTTACACCAAAATATGTGTACGTGTTTTTTACAATTAAAAATGTTATATATGTCTGTAGCAGTGTGTCCACTTGTACATATACCTTAAATCTCATCATACATTTTGGATAATATCTGCGTTCACCTGTACGCATCTGCCACAAATAGTTTGCAGTTACACATTAATCAGCACATTTTACAAATGTGTGTACTCAATTGCTGTGCTACACTTACCATTGGTACTTGCTGACACTAGAGAGCACTGTATTTGATCCTCTTCTCAACTGGTTTTTCCATCATAACCAAGTGCAAATGTGTGGAGTTGACCGACACAGAATAGTTGTTTTTTTCCCATTGTGTTCCATAGCCTTTACCTTTATTGTGTTTTTGCAAGTCTAGGTTTTCCTCTGAAACCTGGCAGCACAAATTCCAAGCGTCACAGGAATTTCACATGTTCATTGGCAGGATATTAACCTCCTTGTGCATGTAGCCATTAGTACTGTTTAACAGTACTGGTCAGTGCATGCAAAAGGTGGCTAACACTGAATTACTGAAGATCTAAACACCACCACCTTCCAGTTCCATGATAGTTGTGTAGCCCGGTTTGTAATGAGCGCATGGCTTCCGAAGCATAATACAAATTATTGGGAGAAGATTTACAATCACCACAATATTTTGAACAGTACATATAATATATATATATACACACAGTATATAGGAGCAATTGTCCACTGTTGGTTATTTTTACAGCTACACCTGTTCTAATCTAGGTAGTCACATAGACACAGCATCAATTCTTGTCAACAAAAATGCTCAGAATTGATACAGAAACAGCTGAAGAAGAACAATTACAAATTATACCTGTGTGGTACGTGTGCTTCATTGAATGTAAAATCATCCCAAATTTGACAACCCTCCCCCCACCCTCCCCAATAATAACTGGATACCAATTTTGGTCACTGTGCCGAGACCACCAAGGGATTAAAATTATTTACAGATTCGCGTTGTCTACATTGAAAGACCTGAATAGATAGCTCTTTTAAAACAAACCAAATATTATTCTTGAAAGTTCGAAAATACGCCTTCAAAATTGGGAAAATACTATCCCTCAAAAAAAGGATAACATGCGTTACGAATGCCAGACACCACATCATTTTATGATTGACTTAATACAAAAATATTTGCTGGAGACAGTACTAGCCAAATGCATGATAAATATACAAGTGTCTCTCTCAAGAGTTATTAGTTCATCACAGCACAGTGTAATGCATGTTACATTTTCTTTGCACTAGTAGAAAACCTCTGTTACATGTACCTACTCACAGACTGTGAAAAGAAGGGTGCAAAAGTCTTATATAATAGGCACATTTTTGCAATCAAAGCCCACCATAGAACAGATTACTTTAACCCATATCATACTGAGGCTAAAAGCTTTAAAACTGTACACTGCCATATGCAAGCTACATTATAGTACTTACACACAAGGATATAGACCAATGGATTCAGTTCAAGGGTGGTGCCAGAATAGCTTGGCGCCTAGAGGCGCCAAGCTATTCTGGCACTACCCTTGATCTATTTTAGTCATACTTATTTCACACACTGGTGTATTCCAAATGATAATGTTAATGAAACATATTTTAGCATGTGTTACACACATATCTTTACATATCAGTTTAATTTTTAAATCTGACCTCATTTCCACTAATCACTAACCAACAGTGGAAAATAAATCATATGTAAATGACAAAAGGCATGATTCATTGACTGACAGGACATTACATGTAGCAGCATCTGTGTGGTGGACATATATCAATCTGATTCTGACAGCAATCAAGCAAAAGCTGTTCTTAACAGTTTTCTGTAACACCACTTCATGTTTCATAAAATTCACTGAAACAATAAAAACTTCAATGACACAATATACAATGGGTGTTTTTTGGGGTACAGAAATGGAATATGACATCATATTACAGAACTCTTCATCAGTGGTGCATATTATCCTAGTATGTTACAAGAAATTTAATGTTAAATTTTTAACAGTAACTGCACATAACACATTCAGTGGACTTGTGGTTTTAGCATACACGTATTTCAAGTTACCATTTGCAAATTTCTAAACAACTACAGCACATAGCTTGATGAGAGTCAATGAGGTAGAAATTACAAGATCTAAATTCAGATTCTGAAGCTGTAAATGGTAAACAAGTCCACTGATTTTATAAAAGACTGAATGCATATCTGCTGTTTTTAAGTCTTTTATTAACACAAAACAAGACATGCAAGCAACCTGGTGATCGGGGCAACCCATTACCGAAGACAATTTTCAACTAAACATTTTATTAACGAAGTTAACAAAGAAAATAAACATGAGATGTTTCAAGCATTATACTGGAAAGGTTATTCTCACAGGGAAGGGTATATTGACAAGTTCCAATGCATCATCTCAAACATGCTCAACCTGGTCTAACATGTTTAAGAGCTGAAACAATCTCATGTATTCCATTAGTCTTGTGTACTGATCCAGTAAGTTACCAGTGATCGTGTACAAAATACTGTCTGTTGCAGTGCACACAATTTAATTGCGAGCTTAACCCATTTAACTCCACGGCTTCAATCCCCAAATTGTGTCGGTGTCATCTAATGACTATGTACCAGTTGCAGGAGATGGATCAATCATGACAATACAAGGGTAGAGCCAGATTAGCTTGGTGCCAAGCTAATCTGGCAGTACCCTTGAATTATCGTGATTAATCCATCTCCTACTGTAGTGCATAAGGGCTAAATGGGTCAAGCATACCAAGCATTTCAGCATGAATTTTGACCCCCTTGTGCATGCAGGCACTGATGGCTGCATTCACAAGTAATTAGGTGATTATATCTGTGTCAATTTGATCTTGAACCTTCTGGCTCAATGCCATATAGCACAAAATCAGGAATTAACACACACACAGTCTTTAATTTTAAGCACCTATAAAGCATTCAAATCCTGCACAAATATCAACTGTACAGCTCTGATTCCTCAGTTCAGATTGATTGATTGTACATTGCTTAACGTCCCGACAGCAACAAGGCTTTCTCAGGACGTGCCTGCACTGCTTGTGAAAAAAAACTAAACAGAAAATTGAATGTATGTCGCCAGCCGGTCAAATACATTAAATAAACCTACAACATGGGGCATAAATAAAGCTAAGACCATTTAGCAACACACATCCAATATCAAGAGCTACAGGCAGTGCAGACAGTAGGGAGAGTTTTAAAAAGGCAAATACAGATGAATGGACCTCGGGTAGACAGAAACACATGCCCCAGAATAGAGAGAAAAACCCACCCTGTGGGGCTGACCAGGGTGACCCTGGGAACTAAAAAATACCTAACCCCACCCAAGTCCCCCAGGGCAGACCCGGGTCTCAGTTCAGAGAATAGGGCCAGTTAGCGCAGACAGCAGAACTTAAAAAAAATAATTACAGAAGTGTAGTGCTTTTAGTAACCTCTCAAACTGCAGACAATGTGAAGAAAATGACCGTACACAATTACACACACACACAAGTGTACCTTCCAAACCAATTACAGTGTTTCTTTTAGAGCCGTAACCCATTCAGCCCCGACGCACTACAGCCAGAGATGGGTTGACCATGATAATTCGGTCGGTGCCAAGCTAATCTGGCACTACCCTTGAATTATCATGGTCAAGGGCAACAGGTGTGTAGTCATTAGATGACGCCTCAAAAATTTGGGAAATATGTGCATCGGGCTGAATGAGTTAAGCATGGTGTTGTAATAATTAGATACAGCTGAATCTCACTTCTATCCTAACTTGTCAAGTGTCCGGCTAACATTTTACCATTTATGTACAGTAGTGTTAATCCAATTGTATGTGGGGTTTGAGTCTGACAAAGCAAAATTTGCGCCTGCAAAACTGTTTAACAAACAGCATCAACGCATAAAATGAGACGTACAAGCACATCATAAGAAGCGAAGATACAAATTCCAAGTAATGGAAAGAACCAAGAAAATGAACGAATCAAAAGGTATAAACACATACAGTCTTAGCCATGTGGCGGTCGCTAGCACTTTTTGTCGAGGTGATTTCTGCAAGAATTACTTTGACCAAAAGTGCGATCGACGGACTGCCAGTGCCATGCTAGCATGTCCATCATCCATAGGCAAGGCACATATCCTCATGACCCCTGGCAGTATGCAACATGAGGGACGTTGTACCAAATGCTAAACGCTAGTTTATTTACAACCATGTTCCTCAGGTGGAGGAAGCTGGTGAGCCTGAACTATGCAAATATATATATAAGAAATGGTCACTGCGCGAGACAGTTTACTACACAAACTTGATTTTTTTTTTTCCTCTTACAAAGGAATTTACAAAAGGAAGACCAAACACAAACATGACGATACAGCATTAGAAACTCTATCCATACAACAGTGACGAGTGAGAACCAAATCAAATTTTTATACAAACCGATCAACAGAGGGGAGTTTAATAATTAAATAAAATGATATCAGCACAGCTCTTTGCTGACACTAACTGATCCTATCATGCTCTTTCCCAAAGTCTGTATATATTATTAAAATAATAATAATAATAATAAAAGTGCAACATAAAGTTACAACTAAACTGCTCTATGCCAAGATTTTCCATTCACATGTTTATTCTCATTTCAATGCAACTGCAAAATCCCTGATGATGAAAATCTGAAAGGAAACCATGTACCCACTAATCAAAATAGTTCAATGGCTGTTTCTGACATATCGCTGACACTCCTTCAAGTCCCTGTCTTGTGGGACATTTCTTAAATGCTAACTTCATGAATATGCAAACTGTCTCAAACGAGTTAGCAAACAATATACCCATGCGTATTATGTACAGAGTGAAACGGGAAAAAAGTAAGCAAAACATATTTCAGTTCTTGTATCTATGCTACTAGCACCTGTCTTAGCGCCTATCTTAGTACCAAAATTTTAACCATTCACGTATTCGATCTGCGTGTAAGAGAGTGGTCCAAGATATACTAAGACACTAAAATGAAATTGATATGCAGAAAGGAATAATAGGAGGGGCATTAATTTCAAAACACAGAAGTGCATCTCATTTCACTGAATTGCCAAAGGCTGCACTGGAACTACAGCTAATGTGTCCCCACAATGCAAAAGAGTTTAGGACACACTACTTTTGTGCTGGATGGCCTTAAAGTTCACCAAGATGTTGTCCTGCTGATTTGCATAACTCGATGACAGGTGAAATTTTCCCATCATCTGCATGCCCAATAACTACAAACTGGCTGCGAATGCCTGACACCAAAGTAGCTGTTTATATAATGAAACCTGCAGGACATTTTTTAAAAGCTGCAAGCGGGTGGACCCTCAAAGCATTTACTGTGACTTTGCAGCACTGTACCAGCAGCAAATGGGACCCTCTGTTTTTTCTGCTAAAATGACACTGATAAAGTTGCCTATGTTAAAGGTGTCAGTATGTTCACAATATTACCACGATCCAGACATCATTTTGATTTCAAAATAAAATAAAATACAAACTGACTCAAGTCAAAAGTACAAACAAGGGAAGCAACACATAAGCGATCAACCTCAAAATCAAACATTCATTCCAATCATTGCTATAGTACTAGTAGAGTAAGATGGGTTACATCTTAGTAATGAAAAGAAATTAGCAGACGACCATCCATAACTAAACCCTTGTGTACCCAGTCACTGTAAACAGTCACTTGTACTGCAAACAGTGCCAGTGGCTGCATATACCAGGGGGCGTCATAAAATAAGATGATCACCAACTGCCAAAAGCGCCTCGCTTACCATGAAATCCTTCGCGACCCTCCCCCATACCACCACGCCCACGGTACGCGTCACGATCGTCCATCCTCTCTCCTCCCACACCCCCACGGTAGGGGTCACCCATCCCGCCTCTGAAGGAATCAAACTCGTCTCGGCTGACATCCAAACCCCGACCCCCTCGGAATGCATCCCCACCTCCCCCTGACCTGAAGGCATCTGAACCCATTCCACCCCTTGCACCTCCCATCCCCAAAAGGCCTGAACTGCCTCTCTCCGGGAAATCCCTACGCATCGGGCCTCTCTCTGGAAAATCACGAGGGGAAATGCCAAGACCCATGCTCGGTAAATCTCGCTCACGGTCATAGTAGAGTGAACCAGCCCTCTGTGCATCGGACAGGCCTTCTGCACTTGAAATACTGCTACGCGAGTCATCGGGGGTGAGACCAGAGAAACCGCGAGGAAGAGGAGGGTACCCAGGATCGTCTGCTCCCTCTCCTCTCTGAGAAGGGCCTGCCATAGGAGAACGATTAGAGTCCATAGGCTGTTCCCTGGGTATGGGTGGATACGCTTGCGTTGACAAGGCTGTTGAAGTACGCGTGTCAGTGTACAGCGGTGGAGGCGTGTGAGACGTCCCAAGTCCAACAGTCATGGACTGCTGAGTAAGCAGCTGAGCCAGGGCGGCTTTCACACCAGCGTGTTTGTCACCACCTTGTGTAGACAGTCCAGCACCCTGCTTGTAATCGCCTCCTCCCATGCCCAGACCACCTGCCCCTAGTGGGTTAAAGTTAGTGGGGTCGACACCAGGGTTACCGTCTATCTGCTGGCGGATCTGGTTGAGCAGTGCGGCTGTCTTGTCATCGATGGTCATGTTGAGACTGTTAGCAATCTGGGTCACACTGAGACCCTTCTGGGCGTGCAGCAAAGCAATGAGCTGCGCCAACTGGGCCTGCACGTTAGCCACTTCGTCTGGTGCAGGCTCTGCTTTCACACTAGCATCAACCTTGTTTTCTAGGGATGAAGATCCGTACACACTTGGGGCTGCGGTGCTGAGTATACTAGAGGTGGTGGTAGCCATGCTGAACGTTGACAAAATAGGTGCAGGTTTGGAACTTCCAGCTGTAAGTGATGACAACAAGAGTGCTGTTTTTGTACCAACAGCCAGAGGAGCTGGCTTGATGTCTAGCAGTGATGTCTTTTCTCCCATTCGTGTACTCATTTTAACACCAGTTTCAGGATGGGGTCCTTTGGCACCTTTAGTGGCCACATCCTGTTGTTGCTCTTTGAGCATCGTTTCCTGGCGCATCATTTTCTTCCTGTTCTTGCACCACAACTCATGGCAGTCTTGGTCCTTAGGAAGGCTGCACACATACAATTGTCACTGTGAGAAATCAAACCAATAATAATAATAATGTATATTTTTTAAGGCACCTTTACTTTCAAGTAAAAGCTTTAGGCCATACAAATGACATACTAACGTACATGATCCTTGCATCCTACAACACATATATTCCTTAATATACATGTTCACGCAACAAGATGTACAAGAAAAATAAAAATAACAAAATGGACACACCAACCAAAAATGCAAAATACAAAAAAGACATACCATAAAACTAATACAGGATACACCAGACAACCCTCACTGACAACAAAATGGAGAATTATATCAATGAATGCATGTTTGCAGGAATAAATGAATCTCAAAATGTCTCAGGACCTGTGGGAGTTTATTCCAAAGCAATGGTCCTTCGTATGAGAAAGACCTCTCGCCAAAAGACTAACAAGAACACACTGCTTTTCAAAACATGTTGAGACCACAAAATACATAGAGCTTTAAGGGCTTTGCCTTTCTCGTCGCATTTGATTTGATACGATACTTCACCTTAAATTTCACCTTTAGACTTTTTGATTTCATTTATCATGTCATGCCTGACCTTGGTCTTTCTAACATGTCACAGAAATGAGCAAGTGTTCAAGTGTCTTATAAAGAGCTGGCTTCTGTACCTGTGAAATCCAGGTTTCACAAATTTGTCAACCCATCATGAACCTTGACCTTTGTGATAACTAAATTAGTGTGCCTAGAAAGGTCTTGTCATCAGCTACCTTTATGCAAAATTTATGTACCACGTTTAAGTTTGAAGTTGAAAATAGTATTTGAGATAAAACAGTTTTGTCAAAATATGGCCTATTTCTGGATCACTTCATGACCCTTGATCTTTGTGATAGGTCGACTAATTCAGTATGCATAGGAAGGTATCATCATCAGCTACCTTTGTGCCAAATTTGGTTGAAAAGTTTGCAAAACTTTGATAAAAACTACAATTCTATCCAAAATTAGCATTTTTCACACATTTGCCAACCTCGTGACCCTTGACCTATCCGAGGGTCATCCAATTAATATGCATAGATATGTCTTACCATCAGGTATCTCTGTACCAAGTTTGAGTTTGAAGGTGAAATTAGTATTGGAGAAAAAACAGTTTTTGTCAAAATATGGCTATTTTTTAACCTTTTTTTTTTTTAACCATTGTGACCTTGACCTTTGATACAGGTCACTAACATTGGTATGCTTAGAAAGGTCTTGTCACAATCTATCTTTGGGCCAAGTTTGAAGTCTATGTCTTGATTAGTCTCCGAGATAATGCCAATGTTAAAGTTTACCATTATCCTTATCTGTGAGTACTATAACGTAGTGTGCATACAGCAGTGTACAAATTTGAAACTTTTAGCCTCAGTATGAGATGGGTTAAATCTGGATACTTCTTCACACAAAATGAGGGTGTTCTGTTGAAATGTGACCCTTGGTCCTGTATTATCAAAGAATGGACTTGGCCAGACCACAGAGAACATTTAAACCATTACATTCTGAGGTTACTATTTTAAAAATCTGCTTATTGTCCTATGAAGGCTACATCACAGATGAGATAGATCAACCATTTTAGTGGAAGGGTGGTGCCAGAATAGCTTGGCGCCAAGCTATTCTGGCACCACCTTTGAACTATAATGGTCAAATGAATTTCAAGCAGTAGTGTATCAGAATGAAAAGGGTTCAATTAATGGTGCTCACTCTGGCGCAGGAATGCCCTCCGGATCAATGTCTCTGAGCCAGGGGGAGTCGATTCCTTGCTGGGCGGTGCAGCGCTTGGAGGGGTCCAGCTCCAGCATGTGATCCATCAGGTCCAGAGCCAAGCGGGGCAGGCTGCAGCACACAGCACACAGTCAACCCTGTCTTTCTGCTCTATAGGGCTTTATACATATAGGGACAATGTGGCATGCAACACACATGTAAACAACAACAAAAAGGTGACTGCTAAGCATGAAAATGCATTGGTGACATTGCCAAAAATTGAAATGACTAAAAGCAATCCATGGACTAACTATGCCCCATCATACATGGCTGGCAAGAGACATCAATTCTCATGAGCCCATGCCAACGCAGGGGCTCATGAGAATTTATGCCTCTTGCGGATGAAACAAGCACAAAACATTTTACTGTTCTGCGTTGACCTTTACTGCGTGTTTCTTTCTGGGTTATTTCTTGACTTGTCCTTCCACAGCATGTTTTCCTTTTTTTTTTTAATTTCTTGTGACATGGCATGTCCCTGCTGGTTGGTTGCAGCAAGTCCCTGCATGGCCTTGCAACTCCCTTGCAATGTTGCATGTGACAAGATCCAGCGCCAGTCACTCCATCTGTACATGCACAGTGCCAGCCCATGCCAGGCACAGATCCCCTTAATTTTGTCCAGCCGAAACTCGCAAGGATGCACACATCTTGCTGACCACACAACTGAGCCGGTCATTTTAGGCCGAGTCTACAACGGTATACTGTAAACTATGATGAACATAAGAAAAACTTACCACATTCACACTAAAGTAACTCATGTACTAAGTCTTGAGAAACAGGATTCAAAACCTGCAAGCTCACAACCTTTAGTGGAAAACATACAAGAAGAAGAAGTGAAATGCTGAGAATTATGCTGTTAGGAATCAACACGCAAAGCAAATGAAAGCAAAACAACTGTCTGAAATGAATCTCTTAACAAGATAAAAAGGGACTGCAAACAAAATCTCTGTAGGGAAGTACACGTACCTTCAAAGTGATCTGCTTCAGTGTGGACTTTGTTAAAATTCACAGAAAATAACAGTTCTCCATGTTGTCTTGCCTCAACTGACTCTTGTACCCTTCTTTTCGCAATAACTACCAGTACGGTAGACACATGTAAAAGAGGTTTTATATTGCCTCTGCTATTAGGAAACTCTCCAGTGTAGCTAAGACAGCAGAAAAGTCTCTTATCGAACCTCACAAGTCAGTCTTTTTGTGTAAAACTTTGCAACTTATAACAATGTAGTTTTCATTATTTCAAGCACGAAGGTGCACTTAACCCCTTTACAGCCAGTGGACTCTAAAATCTGTGTAATCCAAATGCCTGAGTCCCGTCCCTCTGAGTAGCATGGGTACAAAGTGGTGCCAGCAAGAGACATAGATCATGAGCCCCTGCATCTGTGGGGGCTCATGGGAATGCATGTTTGTTGCAGATGGATCATGTTCCGTTTTCTTGACAGTGAAGGGGTTGAAACATCAGACTGGTGACAATAAGTTCTGGTGTACTGTTTAGTGTTTGTTACAGTTAGCCAGAACTTCCTACTCAGACCGGGCAAACCCTGTTTAGTCTGCCGTCATGCATACCACACAAGAACTCGAAACCAATATTGTCTTCATCAAGAAAAGTACTAGAAGTCAACTCACAAAGAAAATTCCTCCCTAAGGCGTCGACGGTACTGGCGTTTGGGTTTGAAGGTGTGAAAGAGGGGCAGCTTGATGACATCAGGCCAATTAGCGGGGCAGGGAGTGCCACACGTTCGACTTATCAGCTCCAACTGAGCAAACTCTTCCTTGGCTTGGAAGATGGGTTTGCGTGTGAACAGCTCACCAAGAATGCACCTGTGAACAGGCAAGCACCATACAGCGGACGAGTATATGGGGGATGATGTCTGCTAGCAAGAGGCAGCAAGCATCGTGAGTTCTAAGAACGATGTGTGTTTATCCCATTTAGTATTGACATACAGCAACAGAATGTAGATCGACAATGATAGTTCAAGGGTGGTGCTAGAATAGCTTTGCGCCTGTAGATGCCAATCTATTCTGACACCTCCATTGAACTATCATGGTTGATCAATCTCCAGAACTGTGACACAGACCTCAAAGTATATCTAAGAAAGTTGATAATTTCATCCTGAGGGTGCAATGATTTATTTTTGCAAAAAAACAGCAATTAACCACTTTTCCCCCGGCCCAATATCACGTTGCAACTTTCTTTTACATTATGTACTTGTACATAATGCTGACAATGTATAAAACATGAACGGCAAAGCCCTTACGGTTCATGTATATCGACCGATGCACACGCCTGACAATAAGTAAAGGGATGTCTTCTGCACTAACAAAATCCAGGTTTTCTCAAAATTTAATCAGTTTTCACACATCTGTGAAACCCCCTTGACCTTTGCAATGTGTCAACTAAATTAGGATACATAGGAAGGTCTTATCATCAGCTGCCTTTGTGTTAAATTTGATTGAAAAGTTAGCAAAAATGCTGATAATAACTACAATTATTAGCATTTTATACACATTTGGTGACCTCTTGTGACCCATGACCTTTTCCGAGGGGTCATCCAAATTAGTATGCATAGATAGCTCTTATCATCAGGTATCTCTGTAGCAAGTTTGGGTTTGAAGTTGTGAATAGTAATTGAGAAAAAACATTTCTTGTATTTCCTGAGCACCTGTGACCCTTGACCTTTCCGAGGGGTCATCCAAATTAGTATGCATAGATAGGTCTTACCATCAGGTATCTCTATAGCAAGCTTGGGTTTGGAGTTGTGAATAGTAATTGAGAAAAAACATTTCTTGTCAAAATATGGCTATTTTTTTTTAAAACCTATTTCCTGAGCTCTTGCGACCCTTGACCTTTACAAGGGGTCATCCAAATTAGTATACATAGATAGGTCTTAACATCAGGTATCTCTGTAGCAAGTTTGGGTTTGAAGTTGTGAACAGTATTTGAGAAGAAAAAAACATCTTTTGTCAAAATATGGCGATTTTGGCCCCATTTCTTGAGCTCTTGACCTTTCCGAGGGATCAACCAAGTTAGTATGCATAGAAAGGTCTTATCATCAGTGTATCTTTGTACCAAGTTTGGGCTTGTTATCAGGGTATCTTTGTAGGAAGTTTGGGCTTGATGTGAATAGTATTTGAGAAAAAACATTTTTTGTAAAAATGATTTTGGACCCATTTTTTCAGCTCTTGTGACCCTTGACCTTTCCGAGGGATCAACCAGATTAGTGTGCGCATAACGGTCTTACCATCAGGTATCTTTGTACCATGTTTGGGTTTGAAGTTAAGAAAAGTATTTGAGAAAAAATAAATTATGTCCAAAAATAGCTATTTTTGATATATTTCCTGATCCCGTATGACCTTGACCTTTGAGAGAGGTCATTAAAATTGGTATGTTTAGAAAGGTCTTGCTACAAAGTATCCTTGGGCCAAGTTTGAAGACTGTAGCTTGAATAGTCTCCGAGAAAATGACCACGTTAAAGTTTACCATGGACGATGTGGCAGACGAACGACAGACGACGGACGCCCACTGGCACAGAACATAAAATCACTTTTGCTTCGCACGTGAGCCCAAAAATAGACCACATTTAAAACTGATCTGTTCAATGGCAGTCTCTGACTGCTAAAATGCACCGATACAACAGGTTAGCAATGTTGTCTTGCCTCAACTAAGACTTTATGTGAATAGCAACACGTTCTGTAGGTTTTCAACTGCCTTTTGAACTAAAAGAAAGGAACTCTCTTGTGTACATATCTGCACCAATTTCTGAGGTTTTTGCTAGGCCAACTGTGGTTTAAGGGAAGTAACTCTATATATTATTAGAAAGCCCAGGCTGTCCGGTTTTCAGAAATAACTTCCCTTCGTTTGGATTCACTCTAGATTTGCCAGGGATTGGAATGTGTACCTTGTGAAGTGTGGGCTTTGTTCTGACTAAAACTATTTTTGGAAAAGCCATTTGTAAGAGTAATTCACTCAATGTGTCAAGTTATACGCTTTTTTTCTAAGCATATATAACACATTTCTTTTAAGAGTAGAAAGATTTAATTTTTGTAATGATATAAATTATATACAGCTGTGACCCAACATATCGCGGTCGTCAGGGTTCACAAAATGGAGACCGCAATATATCCATCCGCGAGATATCGGGCTAAGGGGGGAGCGGGCAGAGGTAAGAAGGGGGGGAGGGGGGGGGGGGAGGGGGCGAGGGGTATCCGATGAGAATTGGGGCGCGTGTTACCTATCGCCTGTGCGTTCTTTCTTTCAAAGCCGAGTACAATCAGAAACACTTACTTTCACTGTTAGCATCACGGAAAAAGAACGTTTTTCATTTTGTGAAGGATCAGAAATGGTCCATTTTTGCTGAACATTTCTTTCTCTATTCAGACATATAAAAAAAATCAGGGGTGGGATTCTAGTAACAAAGAAAAAGATGTAAAATGGATGCTCCACCTTCCCCGCAAAAAATTATGAAATTCGGCAGTAAAATATAAAACTCAAAATGTAACACTTAAAACAAAGTTACAATACAAACAAGAAATATAACAATTTTCATCAATGGATAGCGCACTCTGTCTTTGAACAATATCCTTTCTCACCGCCATTTTCTATTGCGACCTAAAGCTACCAGCAGTATCGAGCGATAGTGAACCAAACTATATTCAAATCTGATCCATTTGAGAATTTTTATCCATTTAAGAAGAAATTTTCTTTTTTGGTGTGTTTTTTGTTGTTGTTTTACTTTTAGACGCGGAAAATAAATCTGCTTCAGCGGAATTGTGAAAGAGTGTCCGCAGATTCAGCGAAAACGCTAAAAAAAAATCCCATCCCTGAAAATACAGTTATGCATTTCAATCATGCCCGCGATACTGATTGTGTTGTACATGACAGACGCAATTTCACTGGTGCTGCAAAAGCCAATCAGAAATGCCGGCTCTTCTAGGGTACGTTAGGAACAGAAATGAGCGTCAGTCTTACGTGTCAAACAAAATATGTGCTCACACACGCACATAGCAGGCACGAGATCCTACAATTCTGAAAACTTAGCTTCCACGAAGATATGCAATGATTGATTAAAGAAAACAAAAGAAAAAGAAAAGAAGCGAGTGTGCCAGCTGTTTGAACAAAAAAATCCATTTAAATCTTTTCAAAATCAAAGGCCAAGAGAGGAGGAAAAGACAATTCAGAAGGCAAGTGATTTCACAAAGCACAAAGGACAACTTCTGTTCTCATTTATGTCATTCACACACATCAATAGACAATTCCCGAGACAAGTTAGATAGCCGTTATTCTTCAATGAACAGATTGATCACCTCGCTAGTGTGTTTTGTTTGAAGTCGCCTCGCACAGTGAGAAAATCCGATTACGATGACCGGTGAGCACCAGCAGTAGGGTAGCATACCTCTCTTTAACTTCAACAGTGGAACGCCTAAATCTGCAGCAAGCATAGACATTCATTATCCATCGCAGGTGCCTAAGGTCTTCCTATCATTGCCTGTGTTCTTTGTTAGAGGAGGCGAAAGATGGTTCAGCGTCAGTTTTCGCACCCTCCAGGTCATAACCGCCGGCTGCCGAGCATGGCGAAACTCGACACCTGTGAAAAGCATAGACCTTGATGCGCATCGAATCAGTGTTTCCTATTAATGCATTTACATGTGTGGTCATATCTAGGAAGAGGTCACGTCGTAGTCTGTGTGAAGCTGCTCACACGCACCCAGCAGCCAGTCAAGTGGGGAGACATCTGCCAGGTGCCAGAAGCCTAGACCCTCATTATACACGGACTCTGTCTCCTACCCTCTTTATGTGTTCTTCATCTGTAGAAGGTTTGTGGGTGTTCAATGTGTGGACACCCTCCCAGCTGTCACGTCATGCGTGTGTGCAGCACCCCGTGGAGCGCGATACAGCCAAGGCCGGTGACAACAATTTCGCGGTTCACCGCTGTCCACGGTCAGTCCGATTTTTTCCGGGATCCAAGGTACCCCCGCGAAATATCCAGGTTCGCGATGTAACGATTCGCAATATACCGGGTCAGAGCTGTATTTTTTTAACGAAATGTGCGTCACCAACTGACGCAGTAGAGCCTAAATGTGCATATTCAATGTGTTAACCCCATACTACCTCAAGTAGATCACAGGAAAATAAACATTGACAGCTCAAGGCTGGTGCTAGAAAGTTAAATACTAACCATGAAAGCTCAAGGTTAGTGCTAGAAAGAGACAGGTTGACCGCGATCATTCAAGGTTGGTGCCAAAATATCTTAGTGCCTGGAGGCGCCAAGCTAATCTGGCACCACCTTGGACTATCAGTCAATATTTGTTTTGTATCGCGTTAGGGTTGAATGGTTGAAGTGTTGACTCACCCCAAACTCCAGACATCAATGGCAGGCCCATATCTTTCCTCACCAAGCAGCAGCTCTGGTGGTCGGTACCACAATGTGATCACTTTGTTGGTGTAGAGGCGGTCCTTGTCCTCGGCATTGAAGTACCGTGCCAGTCCCAAGTCACCAAGCTTGATCTGACCCCTGCAAAGTAATGGAGGAACGCACTGATTATTTTGTCCTCCAGTTTTCCGGTTAATTGATTGGGGCACAACCTCTGCAAAAGTATATCATCTGTAATTCCCAAGAAAAGTAAATAGAAATGTATCAAAACGTTTCAACTTTGTGTAGTTTCAACTGGATGCTTCCACTTTCAAACATCTGAAAATGCATCGCAAGAGGAAATGGTCTGATATTCTTGGTACAAGAGAATCTAATTTGATACTACTTGCAAGAGACAGTGGCAATTCATCAAACCCAACAGCTTCTATCACTCAGTTCTTTTAGAGTTTGAGACAATATTAACCCTTTGCACGTCGGGAGCAGTTTTATCGTAATGATTTCTGTGATAATCATTGTGACAACAAGAAAGGCAAAGCCATTATGGCTCACGTGTATGACGGATTTACATATGTGTGACCTTTGTGACAAGGGCTGGCTTCTGCAGCAGCAAAATCCATGTTTTCTGAAAATGTAAGCATTTTTCACACATCTGTCAACCCCCTGTGACCCTTGACCTTCGTGATGAGTCAACTAAATTAGTATGCATAGGAAGGTCTTATCATCAGCTATCTTTGTATCAAATTTGGTTGAAGAATTTGCAAAAATTTGGAAATACCTACAATTTTATCAAAAATCAGCATTTTACACACATTTGCCAGCCTCCTGTGACCCTTGACCTTTCCAAGGGGTCATCCAAATTAGTATGCATAGATAGGTCTTACCATCAGTTATCTCTGTACCAAATTTGAGTTTTAAGTTGTGAAAAGTATTTGAGAAAAAACATATTTTGTCAAAATATGGCTATTTTAGCCCTATTGCCTGAGCTCTAGTGACCCTTGACCTTTCTGAGGGATCAATCAAATTAGTGTGCAGAGAAAGGTCTTCCCATGAGGCATCTCTGTAGCAAGTTTGGGTTTAAAATTGTGAATAGTATTTGAGAAAAAACATCTATTGTCAAAATATGGCTATTTTAGACCCATTTCCTGAGCCCTTGACCTTTCCGAGGGGTCATCCAAATTAGTATGCATAGATATGTCTTACCATCAGGTATCTCTGTACCAAATTTGGGTTTGAAGTTGTGAATAGTATTTGAGAAAAAACATCTTTAAACTCCAGTCACTCTCATGCCCTCCTCCCTCCCCTTTCCCCCGACCTCACTCTCTCCAGTGCACCCCTGTTCTGACATCATCGCCCCTCTCGGCCAATTAATGGCTGGCCAGAGTTCCGGACCAGAACTTGAGCGAGGTTTTGTCAGAACAGCGCGCATGGCTCCCGTTCTGCATCCATCCACTCGCTCTCACTATCACACCTCAGTCTCACGCTCAACTCCTCCCTCACGTTTATACACTGAACAACATTTTCCTGTCAGTTGGGCAAAAATAACGGAGGCGTTTTATTCCCGTGACTCTCACTTGTCAAACATGTAAGACAACATCTAACCCAACCAGTAGGTTTACTGGTTGTTTCCTGCCCAAACCTAACGGGAAAACGCCATTTTTTTTCACCCAATTGAGAGAGAAGTTGAGTGTTCAAGGTGTGGGTATTTTCTGAATAAGTACGCTTATGTAGGAATCTTGAATATTTTGAGGTATTTGGTCCAAGTATGATAGGTATGCAGTGCATTTCCAGTCCCCCAAACACTTCACCACCTCGCCAGGCACTCCACAAGACAGGGCCCAGGTAGCCCCACCACACCGCAAGCTGTGGCTTGTATAAACCCCTTCAGCAGCAGAGGTCAGTTCTCGCAATCGTTTGTTGAACTCTGATCCCCGAATTGGGAAGGCCGGTGCCTTAGGCGGCGCTGGACCGAGCGCTCTAAACATACTGATCACTAAGAAGTATCCAACGGAGAAAGAAACACGCTTAGAAAAGACGGGTACAACACAATTTATTAATATTTCGGGTAAATACCCTTTGTCAAAATAGACAAACAAACAAACAGAGAGATTAGCCGCTACTTATCTTTATTGGCAGAAGGAATGTGGCAACTGAAGGAGGTGACGTAAAATAAAAGAAAAGGAAGAACAAAAGTGCGGAAAAAGTAAAAATGACGTCAACGAAAAATCGTAAGAGAGAGACTCGGAAAGAACCTAAACACGAGAGAGACAAGAGTGTGTGCAAGCACGTGCAGGAGCAAGCAAAAGAAAAGGCGTGTAGGTGAGGCCAGAGAAAGAGAGAGAGAGAGAGACGGAGAGAAAGAGAGAGAGAACGAACGGGGAGTACCATTGGGCATGAAGTAGGCTGAGTGTCTAATACACAAAGCCTGCTAAACACCAACCCGAAGGCAAACTTAATATCACCTTCAAGTTGAGGACTACCTTGGGGAAAAACGGGAGGACCCCGGGGAAAAAAACTCAGCATTTAGCACGGTAGACAATTAGCACGGTAGACAACAAGTAATAAGTCATTGAAACAAAGCAAAAAATCAAAGTCAGTAAGAGAATATTGGTATAAGTGGAGAGTAGGTAGTTGTGAAACCGTCTTCAAGGGTAACTCAAAAAATAAGGGGGGAGAGAGAGAGAGAGAGAGAGAGAGAGAGAGAGAGAGAGAGAGAGAGAGAGAGAGAGAGAGAGAGAGAGAGAGAGAGAGAGAGAGAGAGAGAGAGAGAGAGAGAGAGAGAGAGAGAGAGAGAGAGAGAGAGAGAGAGAGAGAGAGAGAGAGAGAGAGAGAGAGAGAGAGAGAGAGAGAATATTCTCTTATTGACTTTGTTTTTTGCTTTGTTTCAATGACTTATTACTTGTTGTGTACCGTGCTAAATGCAAGCGTTTGTGAAGTTCCTGTAGCTTGTCGTCGCCCAATGACAAGGTGCTTGGGCTGGTGCAGATCTGGATCCTGAGAAAAGTAATGGTTTGTGTAGGCCCCAACACCTTAGGCCAGCTAATATTGAACCCTAATCTACGTAAAAGGGCAATGAGCATCATCATCATTTGAGTGCATTCCTCTTTGGACGTAGCTGCTATGAAGAAATCGTCAATATACGCTACTATCCCTGTCATGCCGAGCCGTAACATACATCTGCGAACTGCCTGCGAGAGTCTGTGAAAGTGTGAAGGGCCCACATTACTACCAAAGGGTAGCCTACTATCGAACAGGTATGTGGGCTTCTGCTCGCCCGTAAAAATCCATTTTACGTCTGTGACTTGGTAATTATCTGGATGGATACACACAGATCGGTATGCCACCTTAAGGTCAACTTTCGCGCACCAGTAGCCGGACTTGGCTAGTCCCCTAGAGTCTGGAATTTTACCGTCTCAGGTACTGAGTAACCGTTCATTGCATGTCCTACAGGCTTGCTGCCATCATGTATCAGGCGTATGCTATTGTCGTCTTTTGGGATCGCAGCCAAAGCGTTAATTACGGTTGGTTTTTGAGATGCTACGATATAATGACCTTTGTTTATCTGATCGATGAGCTCCTTTTCTACCGCTACTATGTTTTTCAAGGCAGATGTGTGATTTTTCTGCTCTACAGATCTAACAGTCTGATGTTTGTCCGTGATATAAAAACCATGTTTGATACCTTCAAGGAGAAAGTTTTTGTCTTTATCAGAAGCTAATTCGTCTTGCCACAATAAAAGCTTTGAAGTAAAGGACGCTCCAGAACCTAACAATTGACAGTTGTATGGACTTAGTGCAGGATAAGGGCTATGGTAAGAAGTGCTAGAATGGGTGGGGCCTACCTCGCCTTGTGCAACCTGCTGCACCATGTCGTAGGCTGTCCCGTGTTTGCACCTGCCGCTGCTGCAGGTGTGTCATGATGTTCCCGCGCCGGGTGACCTCTCCCGCAGGTGGCACACACATGGTCCAGCTGGCAGCGTGCGCCGTAGGTGCAGTAACCTCTGTTGTACTGCAGGCACACTTCCCTGCCAGAGGGGCCGGGGCCGACGGGGTGTTGTGGGTGCGGTCTGGCCGTCCCTCCTCCTGTTCTGCGAGCAGGGGAGCCAGCGGGTATCACCAATTGCGCAGTATGGTCGCACAGCACCACCGTGGACAGGTGTGGGGCATTCGTGCCCCACTGGAATGCTTCGGCCGCTTGCCGCTGACAATACTCATCGTCGAACAGCAGGACACTTTGTCAGGTGTATCTGGCCGCCAGATCCCCCACCATCGCAGAGTACTTGAGGTAGGCGTGCGGCGTGAAAACCGGTGTGGGTTTGTCCATAAGGGCCGCCATAATACGGCCGTTTGCCACTATCCAGTGTGCGGGGGAAACCTTGTCCAACTTCGGTTTGCTGTTCATTTTTATAGTGACACCAACCCCAAGCCAGAAGCTAGAAGAGGTCAATAGCTTCAAGTACTTGGGAGCCACCCTGTCCAAAGACGGTAGTTGCATAGCAGAGATCCGTATCAGGATAGGTACAGCAACATCCGCAATGGCCAGGCTGGACAGGATATGGCGAAGTAACTCCATCAGCTTCACCATCAAGTACAGGCTTTACAAGTCCCTCGTAGTGTCTATTCTACTCTACGGCTGTGAGACTTGGACACTGCTTGCAGACTCAGAAAAGAAAATCCAGGCCTTTGAGAACAAGTGCCTGAGGAAGTTGCTCCGCATCTCGTACCGCGAGCACAAGACCAACGAATATGTACGGAGCATCGTCACTTCCCTGGTGGGCCCACATGAACCCCTTCTGGCAACCGTGAAACGGCGCAAGCTTGCTTGGTTTGGCCACGTGACCCGACACAACACCTTGTCCAAGACTATCCTCCAAGGCACTCTCGAAGGAAGTCGTCGGCGAGGTCGTCAGAGAAAGAGTTGGGTCGCAAACATAAAAGAATGGACCGAACTCGAGATGCCAGACTTGCTTGCCACCGCCCAAAATAGAACTCAGTGGAGAGCACTGTCTGTTGCTGCTGCCTTTCAGTCCCCCCAACGCCCAGTTCGGGCAAGGGACTGATGATGATGATGATGAACCCCAAATGCCACTTCTTCCTCTGCCACTGCTGCTGAAGACAGAAAATCTACTATACGTAATGGGGGCCCACCTTTTGCTGCCGCAATACCCCCGCTACTGTTGCCACCGACGCACAGGCTGTTGCACAACAGTTCACCCAGTCCGGCACCGCTGTGGTGTGTACTGTATAGGGCGTCCTGCAAGGTTGTGACGCTCTACTGCTGCTGTTGTCCGCTATCCATCCCAGTTCGCCGCACAGTGGGCCACCGCCGTTGTCCACCTGGAATTTGGCCACCGCTGCACGGAGCACTGCTCTGTCCCCACGTTTCAGTGCCAGAGCATCAATGTCTTTGTCAGACATTAGCGGTAGTGCTTGCCTAGAGATGAATTCTAGCTGTCACCTGACTGAGCTGCGACTGCTGCCTTGCCGACCCGAGAATAACTGGTGTACTTCTCGGTACCGTTCCCTAGTCACTCCTGTACCGCCCATGCATCCACTCTACACCACTTTGTCAAAATATGGCTATTTTCCACCTATTTCCTGAGCTCTTGTGACCCTTGACCTTTCTGAGGGATCAACCAAATTAGCAGCCCTGAAAATGGCGAGTAATTTACTCGCCATGGTGAGTGAATTTTTTTGGGGGCGAGTAAAAGAAAATACCCACTCGCCAAATGGGAGTGCGCTCATGAGTTTTCCAATCCAACGGCGAACCACTAGCCGAACATCAGGTACGCCGGCGCGTGACCTAACCGCACCGCGAGCCGCCTCTAACATCACTTTGCGGCAGTAGCCGAACACGTCACTCGAACTGTGCGCACCATAACAGTGGTCGGTGACAGTCGTTCTATTTTTAGTGATGAATTGGTTCGTTTAGCCGCTCGCTCAGTCGCGGCTGCGTTCAGAATCGACCCGACGCCGGGGTCCGTGTGAGTGTAACAGGGCGGGCAAACTGTTAGTTTATGTGTGGTGTCAGCATGTTATTACAAAGTGCGCGCTACATACTATTATGGGATACAGCATTGTGCGTTTCACTTTCGATCTTGAACGAAGTTGTACATGGCGGAGAAAAAGCAAAGGAAGCTGGAATGCTTCGGATTTTTCAATCCGGCACCGTCTGATCTTGATAATCGCTAAGAAGAAAGTTGCACTTCGACACCGCCATCTCCATCGACAAGCGACAGTACCAGAAATGCTACCCCTGGACCGTGTGTGGCACCGCTGCTACGACACAGTTTTCAGAGTTCATGGCTGTGCTGCGTGTATTTCCATGGCTAAAGCACGACGGCACTCGAATGGCATGCGCAATGTGCACTGAGGCAAGCTCAAAAAGCAAGTCCAGAAATTTGAACAGAAATAAGTTTGTCAGTCTTTTTTAATCGTGGTTGATCCATCTTCTGGTACACAGTTATTAGGCAAAAATTGGAGAAACACATCTTTCCGAGTGGTTAAAGGGTTGAAACAAACTTTTAAGTACATCAGTTCACACACAGACACACACACACAGAGTTTAGACAAGTCACACTTTGGTTGTCAATCTGCCACGTTCAGCGATCATACAAATAAATAAATAGATATGTTTTTCTGTGTGTGAGAGAGGGAGGGAGACGGGCTTTTGCGCGATAGCTCACCAGTTAAAGAATCAGTATCATGGAAAGGACCCACACACACTGTCACAAAACATTTAAAGAGGAGAGAGCGAAATGAGTTAATTTATTTTAAGGAACATACAGATGATGCAGTTTTTCTTAAATAAATCTGCGGACCCTCTATAATGCTAGGATGGGGGTCTGTGTACCCTCTAAAATTTATACCTGGGGGTCTACAGACCCTTTAACCTGTTGTGAAAACAGAAGCCCAGCTCTACTTACAAAAAATAAATAAATAAAAATCCCACCACAGTTCACAGTTATTTCTCCACTTGATACTATCAAAAGCCTGAAGTCAGGACATAAACATTAACTTGGTTATGATTGTCTGTTCAAATATTTGTTCTCAATGCCTCTGGGCAGAAAACACTCTCTAACATTGGGCGTGAAACACATGTGGTACATTATATTGTTGAGTTGGGCTATTTTCAGTAGTAAAATTTTCAGTTTTGGCCAGTAACATTTTCAGTTTGGCTAGTAAAACTTGGAAGTCACTAGCCAAAGGCTGGTGGGAAAAATTTTAGACTTTCAGGGCTGATTAGTACGTATAGAAAGGTCTTACCCTCAGGTATCTTTGTACCAAGTTTGGGTTTGAAGTTGTGAATAGTATTTGAGAAAAAATAAATTATGTCAAAATATAGCTTTTTTTTTTTTTTTTTTTTTTTTTTTTTACCTATTTCCTGATCCCCTGTGACCTTGACTTTTGTGAGAGGTCAATCAAATTGGTATGTTTAGAAAGGTCTTACCACAAAGTATCCTAGGGCCAAGTTTGAAGAATGTGGCTTGAATAGTGTCGGAGAAAATGCCAACATTAAAGTTTACCACGGACGACGGCGGACGAACGACCACTGGCCCAAAACATACTCACTTTTGCTTCGCACGTGAGCCAAAACCTGCTACCAACATGCAACAGGTTAGGAACGATCACTAACTTGTTATTGAGGAGGATGTTGGAACACTTGATGTCCCTATGCAGAAAGTGCTTCAGGTGGCAGTACTGCAGGCCCCTCAGCAGCTGCTTCATGAAGGACGCAATGTGTTCTTCCTTGAATGTCACCAGTCCAGACTCCAGCAAGCCCATCAGGTCGTGGTCCATGTACTCGAAGACAAGGTAGAAGGCACCTGCAACCACACCTTACCTTGCCAGCTCATGTTAAACTGGCAGACTACTAAAGCCCATTGAAATCCAGACCAAAAGTCCCAATGCCAAGCACATAAATCAAAATAAATGTGCCATCATCGATTGTGGCCACAGAAAGATATGTAGCACGTTGGCATCCTTGTTTTAATGTTTGTCATCAAATTTGTTATTTTAACCATTTTGTTTCATTCAAACAAACAAACATGTCTGAATGTGTCTGTATCACATGACTCAGGCAAAGTCACAACACTTTCATGACTTGACACAGAACATGCCCCAGCATCAATATCAAATTCTGAATAATGTATGGTGTAAATTATGCGAGTACATGTTTTTATAAAAGCCTTTGCAAACAAAGACGTGACCTAGACAAAGGGCAAACTGACAAAACAGCACTTGCAGCAGACATTCACCACTGCTGCATACATTAGAAACAATACAAACATGAAAATACACAAAGTACTTTGTAATGTCCAATCATAAAACACACAAAGTATTTTGTAATGTACAATCAAGTCAGGGTAACTTAATACATGAAACATTTAACATAAAAGTATAAAGATGACAGGAAATCCCCAAAGTTGTACTGGCATTTAAAGTCTATGCTCCACTGCTTAAGAGACCAACCGACTGACATGACAATTCAAGAATCAGGGGTAGATCAAGGGGAAGGGGGGGGGGGGGGGGGGGGGGGGAGGGTTTAATTGATTGTACATTGCTTAACGTCCCGACAGCAACAAGATTTTCTCAGGACGTGCCTGCACTGCTTGTGAAAAAAAACTAAACAAAATACTGAATGTATGTCACCAGCCGGTCTAATACGTTAAATAAACCTACGACATGGGGTCTAAAAAAAGCTAGGACCATTTAGCAACACGCATCCAATATCAAGAGCTACAGACAGCGCAGACAGTAGGGAGAGTTTAAAAAATGCAAATACAGGTGAATGACCAAGGGTAGACAGAAACACATGCCCCAGAATAGAAAGGAAACCCACCCTGTGGGGCTCACCAGGGTGACCCTGGGAACTAATAAGTAGTTAATCCCACCCAAGTCCCCCCAGGGCAGACCCGGGTGGGGGGGTGAAGGGGGTTGTGTGTGTGTGTGTTTCCTAGACACCCCCCCCCCCCCCCCCCCCCCCCCACGCTTGGCTTGTATCAATTTCTGATTTTTCAGTGTGGGGGGGAAGGCCGCCAACTGTGTCAGGCTGAAGGTCCAAAAATAAAAAGTATGAATGCTCCGCCCCTCCCCCTACAGCTAACACCCCTGAAGAATAGCTTGGTGAAAAGACACAAGCTACTTCTGCACCACCTTTGAATTTTCCTGGTTGATCTTTATCATGAAGTGTGTCAGGACTGAATGGGTAAACACTTACCTTTGTCTTTACGGAAGTCAAGAGCGTCTTGCTTGTCAGTGACGATCTCACGTAGATTGACAATATTGGGGTGTTGTAGCTGTCGAAGGATCTTGATCTCACGTACAGCAGTGATGGGAAACCCCTCCTTTTCATTTTCTAGTCGTACCTTCTTCAGGGCTACATACATCCCCGCTGCACACAATCATTTTCAAAATTTCAAACCCTTATTGTATAATAATTAATACACTATCTCAATATTAAAAGTGTTTTATAATTTAAGAGCAGTGTAAAATACTGTATTTGAAGTAAATGTACAAGGTTATGTGACAATACCTGCTCTTCTCATGATGAATCTGGCATGTGCCAAAAAATGATAACATGTTCAGTCAGGTTTGTGTGTTCAGTTTGTTGTCTATTCAATCTTGAACATATTTTCATACTGGTTTAAGTACTAACACTTATTAACCAAGGGTGATGAAAGATAAAATGTGGGTATCCAGCTGAGCTTCAAAACTTTAAAGTCCCAGAAATAATTCAATCGCTCGTCAAATAAAAAGTATGACAATGTCCCTTTCAGCTCCAAATTTTGGCGTCACGAGCCAGGCTACCGTTCATAGAGCTTTAAGTCGCGCAAGCTTTTCCCGAGTCACCGTAGGTGCCATTTTCATCACGCCTGCTAACACATAAAAAGATACAAAAGGCCCAAAGAAACAAATGGTGTTTTTTTCAAAGTTTATTAAAATCAATTCACCAGACTGTCGTAAAGCATGTGAAGAAATGCACCAGAGTAGAATTTTATGTTCATGAGAGGTGTGATTGTTAGATTTCTTGTAATACTTTATAATTATTCTCCAAAAGTTACATTTTCTAAAGAAAATGCAAAATTTAGAGGAATAATCATAAAGTACTACGAGAAATCTAACAACCAAACCTCAAGAACATAAAATATAACAACAAATTTAACCAAGCCTGTCATGAACATATCATACAATGATACATAAATCTAGGTGTGTTTAGTGAACGACATCTTTTAGCTTGTGAACTTGTTGCCTACATCACAATGTCTACACTGAAGTTCAAAACTGGTCAAGCTGTTATTATGGTGTTTCTGTGCTTATTTTTACATGTTTAGTACTTTATGTGTGTTTTACCAGTGTATCTATCATTCATGACTTGCTGTGGCAGCACAGCGTGCGCGCGTTGTTCACAGCACACGTCAGCTTTTCAATCGCCTCGCGCGTCGCGTCAAAGCGACGCAGGCTAAAAATAGCTAGCCAGTTAGGTAGAGTAGAGCTAGTCCTTCCTTTTCTTATAATTTATTTTTGCATACGATCATGGGATCGTAGTCAAATTTCAAGTAGAGAAGTTTCAACGTAATATTCTCACTCTTCTACAAAACAGACAAGAGCGAAAAATATATGCCTAAAATTGTCAATCATTTTTCTATGTTATTGCAAAGTTTCATATATATTCATTACTTTGACTCCGCATGCAAAACAAAAGAGCGCACACTCTGCCTCTGTGTATGAGCTAAGGCGTGTTCGGAGAATGGCGTGCACAAACGATAGCGAGGCTGTAGCTGTACCATGTGCTTCTGCGAATATATATCGTCAGATTTAACCAACCTACCGACTTCAGATGAAAATATCGATATATAATATCATTTTTTGACTGATCTGTACATTGCTAGGTTTTAGATTTGCTTTTCAATTGTATTCAAAGTGTTTCTTTTGAGCAAGCAGCGGTGCTGTCTTGCGACGTAAACAAAGCGTGTTGAGTTATCGTCGGAAATACTGAATATAATTTTCTCTTTCACAAAAAAGTATGAATTAAACATTATTACTTTATAAAAGATGTTAAGGTACGTTTATATTTAAGTCATTATCTTCTGGCGGTCGTAGACTTTGAGATAAAGATATTTTTGTGAAGTCACGTGACCTGCTTGTTTTCCGTCTGCTACTAGTACTATAGTGTGATGAAGTACTTTCTTTTTGAGATCGGTGTATAGTTTTCTGTCCGCGATTTGTATAGACAAGCAAATTTCACGCAAGTGTTAAAATTACAATCTAACAATTTAAATAGTTGAAATTGCTGGTGATCAATTTTGTGTTGTTTGTCAATTTTTATATTTGTTTTTGTTGTTTTTTTTTGTTTTTATTTTTATTGGGGGGGGGGGGGGGGGGGGGGGGGGGGGAGAACCAAAAAAAAAAAATCCTCTTTGTTGGCAGTCCATCCTGTTCCATTATACAGATCTCATTATCCTGATCATTTTGATGTTTAAATGATCATTCTATCTTATTTACAACCCAAGATATGATTTTTCTTGTGTTTGTTAATTTTCAACCATCAAGATCATTGATTTTACTAAGTTTGAGGATCATTTTCAGCAAAATGCCCTTGTTCAAGTGTCTCGAAAAAGACTAGGCTGTCACAGATTACTAAAAAGAGTTGATTGTAGTAGAATTTAGTATCATTATCACTATAGTATAAGGTTGGTTCTGTGAAATTCTCAAAATGCCAAATCATTCAATTTTCACTGTCGCCAAAAAAGGCGTGCAAAAAAATAAACAAATTAATTCATAACTTTTGATCTAATTGTCCGATTATTTTCAACTTGATATCATTATAATTAGAAAAATGAGACCTATCTGAAAAAAAATATTTACAAATGTGATCATGTAACTTTAAAAATCACTTTGGAGTACCTACTAAAAATGTTCTGAATTACAAAAACAGATCGCCAGATAGGCTTTGATGTTTGCCGAGATGAACAAGCAAACTAATAAAAGAATTATGAGTGTCTGTGCTTTCAACCTGGTTTGCTGAGTTTGTTTTCTTTTAGTTATAACTGATGGGACGTGGGGGGTGGGGGGTTGTGAGGGCAGGTTACCTGACATAGTGCAAGAATTACCTGAGGAAGTGTCCTTAGCCTTGTACACAAGACCGTACGTGCCCTCGCCAATAATCTCCAAGTCGGTGAAGACATCAACACACCGCTCGCCCCAAGAGGATACCTTCCGCTCTTCTTGCCTGCGCTGACAAATCCTGCCAGAAAAGCAAAGTTCTATTATCCTCTTGACCTTCTCATCCTAGGATCAGGTTTTGGGATATACCTCAATTATTCTCAATTAACCTGTTTCTGCAGACAAAGTGGACTTAAAACTATACTCTTTGTAACAGGCACAGGACATAAACTGAACATAAAAGCTGATCATACACCTGATCATCTATTAATTTATTATGTTCCAATTCACATCATTGGTTAGTTTCTAAGTTGAGCTTTCTCCATCAAATATAGCACTGAGACTAGTGTGGTTGAAATTCATCCATAACAAATTACATGTACAACAAACTGCTTATTTACTATATAACACAATGATGTGAAAAAAGGAAGATCTAAAATCTGCCTTTTAGCATTTAGTGACAAATAGTGCATGAGAGTGAACTTGTCAGCAGTACAGGTGCACTGCATCAACTCCTTACACCTGAGGATGAAATTATCAAATTTTTGTAGATATCATCTGAGGTCTACATTACAGTTCTAGAGACAGATCGACCATGATATTTCAAGATCAGTGTCAGAATAGCTTGAGGCGCCAAACTATTCTGACACCAACCTTGAAATATCATGGTCTATCCACACCGTCATAGGCTTTCAGGGTTTTATGGGTTAATGTGTGTCCTTTCATTCCACTGAGCAGTTACATCAGTTTAAAAAAAAAAAAAAAAAAAAAAAAAAGTCCATTGTGCGTGCAGCCGCTGGTAGTACTATATACTGTACGAGTGGCTGCATGCACAAATGGGTTAGATGTAAAAAGTCTTGAACAATATAAGAACTTACTTTGGTATGCGTAACTTTGGCCCATTGGCAAGAAAGTCCTTATTGGATCCTGCATCATCTGAATCATTGTCTTCTTCTTCTGGCTCATTGATGGTAGGGGGCATGGGAAGGTCAATCAGACGACGTGGACGTTTCTCCTTGGATTCAACCTTATCACTGTAACATGCGAAAGTTACAGCTTCTTGTAGGCACTATTTATAAGCACTATATAATTGATCATTATAAATCAGGGGCAGATCCAGGGGTGTCTTGACAGGGGGGGGGGGGGGGGGGGGCGCAACAGCCCCCTCCCCCCCCCCCCCTGTTTTCCAAACTGTGTGAAACAAAAGAAATCCAGACCAAAACAGTGACTATTCAGGTGAGCATAAATTCATAAGAAAGAAAGAAACGCGCTTTAAAAGAACAATTACAAATAAGATGTGTTGAAATTATTCTTTCTTGGTGCTCTTCTTTTTTGGATTTTTTAAAGATTGTACTATAGTGTTGTAACCGTTCTTTCTTTCTTTTTTTGTTTGTTTGTTGGGGTTTTCTCAGACATATTTAGAGTTTTGAGAGGTTACGATTTTTATTTGTTAAAACATTTCTTCTTTCATCTCGGGACACAGCACCACTTTTGGCACTTCTTTAAAAGTTTAAAAGGAAGGGCTAATCATATCTACATGCACTTGACCTCCTCCCCCCCCCCCCCCCCCCACCTCCCTAACAAAACAAGATTAATCGGGCACTTCTGATTCTTATATGGTGTTAATTTTCTTATTGAAAAGAATGTTCTACGTAGAGTTTCTGCAGGAGCAATCACCTGGTGTTTGACAACACTACACTACCAAGTACTCCTCCATCTGTGGAACAACACAGCATATATGTGAAAATTGTGATACTGCTCTATACACCCACAAACCTCCTCTATATGAGGAACACAGGATCAGATCACAGAAATAATCATTATCATAATGTATACCTCTTACACTGATTGATGATTCCCAGTTTAGTTTAAGGTTGATCAAAATCAAGACATTCACACCTCCCCTCTGGTGACACGCATCAATGACCACATTTGTAACTCTGATGGGCACTGGTGCATGTCCAAGGATACTACCTCAAAAGACAAAGATATGCAATCTGTGCGAGACTGGAGACTCACTGTTCTCAGAGAGTGGTGTGTGATGGGATTAAGGGTTTAGCAATTACCTGCGACACCCGTGCCAGTCGGCTGCTCACCCCAGGTGATGTCTCGCTTTCTGATCACACATGTGTAGACTTAAACCTAGATGACTGCCACGTTTGAGGATGCAATACCATTCACATCGCACAAAAAAGGAAATGCTTTTCATGAGCCCCTGTGACTGAAGGGGCACATGAAACTCTATGCCTGACTGAGTTGGGCCCCAGTTTAGCAATGATTGGACACTTTTCCACTGCTGGGGTTGACGAACAGTCAGCAGCTTATTGCCAGATGGCTGCCTCAGTCTGAGGATCAGGGGTCAAAACAGGTGCTGGGGAAAAAACCCTGAGAGTAGACCTTGCTTTGGGGGGGGGGGGGGGGGGGCGCCTGAAAATCAAGCAGGGGGGGGGGGGGGAGGAGGAGGCAGTCCTTAGTCCTGGGGGGGGGGGGGGGGGGGGGGTGCGAGACCTTGGAGGCCAAATAAACTACGGTAGACAATGTTGGTGGGGCAAAGCTCACATACAGCGATTCCAGCTGAGCTTAACTTCGGAATCTGCTCTCCTATCCATTCAAACATGTCAGGATTGGACTTGCTTTCACCGATTTTTTGCAACACTCCCATCTCCATTTGTTTCTCACTCCCATTTCATTAAAAGTTTCGCTGTGAGACGCCATCTTGGAAAAGGTCACATTACATAGTCAAATTTGGCCAGTTCAGGCAGTAAGAGGACTGGTGTTTTTAAAAATAATTTTTGCCTTGTTTGAAAATTTGTAGTAGGGCTGAATGTTAGAATTTGCTGGAAATTTCTGGTTAGATGAGAGGAGACATGTTTGGTGCTTTGATTCATACCATCCTGAGCTTATCCAGTGGACAATTGTGGGCCTATGTTGAGTTGCCGTTGACTTAGTGATTTGAGGGGCACACTGATTTCAGCTGTGCTTGGGTGTGGGGTTGGTAAGGAACTGGGTTCATAGCCAAGAAATGAGACTGTCAATGTGCTGTTTTTATTGTTATTTTGTGCATGGCAAATGTGCAGCTGGTGGGCAGTAGTGGTTTTTAGGGGATTGAAATATTAGGGGATGCCTGGGACTGACTATGGCTAAGAGACTGTACAGTACGGAAAGGGCACTGTGTTCCGTGGCCTGTCAAAAACGAAACGAAGCTTACCGAAAGTCAGCAATAAACGAATCTGACAACTTGTGGACCTGCGCCGTTTAAGAACCACAACCGTTTCAGGATTTTTTAATTTTTATCTCCACGCGGAACTGCCCTTCTTTTTTTTTAAAGCGCATTTAAAAAAAATTAACACCGATATCCTCAGAAAAGCGGAAGATTTTGACCCCTGGAGGATGCAATGAGGATTGTATCGCACAGCAAGATGCACTAATTTGCATGAGCCTCTGTGAGGGCGGGGCACATAGCACATGTCTGGGTGAAGTACTGTGACAGATGCAGGTCAGCAGTGCCAAAGTGAGGATATTTCACTATAGGTCCATGAACACACTAGTTGATTGATTGATTGTACATTGCTTAACGTCCCGACAGCAACAAGGCTTTCTCAGGACGTGCCTGCACTGCTTGTGAAAAAAAACTAAACAGAAAATTGAATGTATGTCGCCAGCCGGTCAAATACATTAAATAAACCTACAACATGGGACCTAAATAAAGCTAAGACCATTTAGCAACACACATCCAATATCAATGATTGATTGTACATTGCTTAACGTCCCGACAGCAACAAGGCTTTCTCAGGACGTGCCTGCACTGCTTGTGAAAAAAAACTAAACAGAAAATTGAATGTATGTCGCCAGCCGGTCAAATATGTTAAATAAACCTACATGGGGCCTAAATAAAGCTAAGACCATTTAGCAACACACATCCAATATCAAGAGCTACAGGCAGTGCAGACAGTAGGGAGAGTTTTAAAAAGGCAAATACAGGTGAATGGACAAAGGGTAGACAGAAACACATGTCCCCAGAATAGAGAGAAAAACCCACCCTGTGGGGCTGACCAGGGTGACCCTGGGAACTAAAAAATACCTAACCCCACCCAAGTCCCCCAGGGCAGACCCGGGTGGGGATACATACAATATCAAGAGCTACAGGCACTGCAGACAGTAGGGAGAGTTTTAAAAAGGCAAATACAGGTGAATGGACAAAGGGTAGACAGAAACGCATGCCCCAGAATAGAGAGAAAAACCCACCCTGTGGGGCTGACCAGGGTGACCCTGGGAACATGAATACACTAGGCTTACCCACCGAGCCGTGAGATAATTGTAAAATACACCGTACAAGAAAAAAAGAACCATTGAATAGTAAAACACAACTTCCACAAATAACCATCCAAAAAATTTTTTTTGTCAGGGCTGACGGGGGGGGGGGGGGGGGGGGGGGGGGGGGGGGGGGGGGGAGGGACACTGCCACTTATCAACATACACTTTTAGCCCACACACAAAAAGTACTCCATTTGCGATTTCATTATTATTATATTAGAAACAAATAAGGATAGGTCAGTTGGCCTTTTAATGCCTATTGCAAGCAGTAGCACAAAAGTCAACACTACAATTGTAGTGCTGTTCAGGAACAAGGCTAAAGAACCATGGGCAAGTAATAATTGATCTGATATGAATTATGATTATGAGTGATATCCCTTGCATCATGCAGGCATGGTAGTTGAACAAGCAAAAAATCATCTGAAAAATCAAACAGGGGAAGGGGGGAGGGGGGGGGGGTAGACGCTAGGCCTGGCTTCCAGGGGCCAAAAAATCAAACGGGGGAGGGGGGGGGGGGGTGTGTGGGGGTAGTCACTCAAACAATGACCAGTGCAGGCAGAGCCTGCCGCGTCATATCCTGCCTGCAGGGTAAAACCGGTGCGTTTCACAAAAAAACGGTTGATCCATATTAAAGTCCGTAATTTTTCTTAGTCTTACCAGATATTTTGCATATATATAGCTAAAGGAAGACACTGAATAAGTTTGCTAGCTAGCATTGTACCTCTTCAACTTTTTGAATGATAATTAATTCATTTTTGAACATTTTCAAACCATGTTTCACTCCCACCAAAGAGTCAGCCCTGGAAGAGGCTGTGTGGAAGAGACCCTCGAGTGCCTTTCATGACTCGGACAATGACAGTGACACAAAAGCGCCAGACATGTCAGCGTTATACAATGTTCCTATCCGATGTACAGCACAAAAGGTCAGCGTTATACATGCTTATGGGTTGAAGCAATGACAATTATGACAATTTGATTTAGGAAGACAGTCTCTCTCTGTTATGATGTCTGCGAACATATTGCGGAAAACATGGGAAAATGCATACAGTATAGAAAAGGCTTTGTGGACATGGGTCAACCCATCTTCTTCAGAAAGACTGTGGCTACCCAGCCCACAGAATGTACAACTAGTGCCATGTGTGTCAGTGTTTGTGCAGATCGTGGGGTAGGGTGGGGGGGGGGGGGGGGGTAGTATAGGGTGGAGAGAGATGAATCACAAGGATAAGCTTAAAAAATAGTAACAACTCTGAATGTTCCTAAAGGAAATCTCATGTGAGCTCAAAACAATACGATAGACTTTCGGATGAGTGCAAACAGGACTTTATATGGCCTTAGCACACTGAGCTACAGTTTAAAATGTATCAGATATGGCAGTTGTTCTATGCAGACTACATTACAGTTTAGGGGACAGATCAACTATTATAGTTGAAAGATGGTGCCAGAATAGCTTAGTGGTCAAAGGTGCCAAACTATTTTGCCACCACCCTTGAATTATCATGGTCATTCCGTCTCCTGTGTTATCTTTCCAGGGATAAATGAGTTCAAAAGATTTTTTAAATATGGCCACACCGAAAGAAACTTCGGATTTAATGGATCTGTTGCTTTTGTAGCTGCTGTCATTAGCAGTGCAAATAGCTACTGCACTTCCCAGCTGACTTCCCAGCACTGTGGCCGATCTGATGCTGTGCACTTGCAAGCTTAACCCTTTGGCTGTTAGTTGTTGTTTTCTTTTAGTTGTCACAAAACCACTATGATCGCAAAAGGGTTAACGTTTAAATTCTGCACAAGCATAAGGTGCTCTGCTATAGCAAAACACTTTGTGTAGTTTCTTGCGCATGATTTAAACTAAACGAACAGCCGGCTTGTATGTGATATAAAAGAATGGCATGGCTCTTATGGCTCACACATGTATTTATAACCGATTGACATACTGTATCTGACCTTTGCGACCATGCCCTTTCCAACAGTTCACTGAAATGAATGAGTTATTTGGGATTAACGCTGAGCAGGCAACTAAGGCCATCTCACGGCAGTCACTGAAATGAGCAATATTCAAGTGTCTTAACCTAGTTTGTACTTGCAAAATTGATGTTTTCTTAAAAATGTACAGGTACGCATTTTTCAGACTTGTCAACCCAACCTCGACCTTTGCTAGTGATCAACCAAATTAGTATTCATAGGAAGGTACCGTACTACAATAGATACCTTTGCAGCAAATCTAAACAATTTTAAAGTTTAGTAGCAGTTGATTCTCAGAATTTTTTTTATTTGAAGTTGTGGAATCAGCGATACCCCCCCCCCCACCCCCCCCCCCCCCCCCCCCCCCCAATCAAAAACCCCTAGAGTGAACCTTGCACCAGTAATATCACCAACATGTTTGATTCAGGTCCTTTCACAGTAAATAGTAATAAAGTATCAAAACAAATTTGCGCTTGGATTAACCTTTAACTAAAGACATAGCTGGTGGCTGAATGAACAAGGGGGTTAATTCACACTACATCTTACCTGGAGGGACTATCTCCTTCACCATCATCAACCACGTCTGGCAAAGGCAGACGTGGGAGTGTCGACATGTGGTGCATTCCATTTTCTCCACGCCCTCGTAGTGACCCTGACCTTGGCTGTGGGGGAGGTCGTGGAAGTTGTTTAGCAGGCGAATACTGCTTGGGGAGTCCTGGAGGAGGTGGGGGTGGGGCACGCGATGGGAGTGGGACGCGTGAAGGTGCAGTGGGTGGTGGTGGAGGTGGGGACGGGGTGGCTTTCTTCTCTTCCACTACTCGGCGCTCCAAGACCTGGCCCTCTCCTCGCTGGACATTTTCCACCTGAAAAAAAAAGTGGATTAGCACTTACTCCAAATCTGCATGGCTGACTGATCCCCAGCCATTGGTGCATTGTAAAAAATAAAGGTCTTTGTAATCAGGAATGAGATCTTAAACGTATGAAAAAGCTGAAACATAAAATGCAGGACTCATTCTCTTAGCTAGCGTCCCATCTCCAAAGAGGCAAAAACCTGTGAATGCAGGGGTTGTCTGGACAGGCCATTAAACAGTCCATATTTCCACCAACTGCTTGAAAAAGTTCATGCCTGGTAATGTGACTTTGCAGATAAATGAAATTATTGGAAGGTGATGTTTTCCGCTAGAGTTGGAATATGATATACTTTCACGAGAATGAAACATCACCTACCATCCATCAGTAAAATTACACTTTTAACCCATTCAGCCCAGATGCACTACAGCAGGAGATGGGTCAACCATGATAATTCAAGGGTAGTGCCAGATTAGCTTGGCGCCTGTTGGTGCCAAGCTAATCTGGCACTGCCCTTGAATTATCATGGTTGATCCATCTCCTGCAAATGGTGCATAGTAATCAGATGACGCCTCTAAAATTTGGGAAATATGGCCGTCGGGCTGAATGAGTTAAAAATGCTTTTTCAGCTTAGCTTCATGAATGTTTATGAGGAGCATGCCTAAACACGAGGGAACAGGGAGTCCACAGAACTGAACTGAAGCACACTGTATACATTTGCACACTAGATGTTTTTTTAAAAATAAATTAACTCATTTCGCTCTCTCCTCTTTAAATGTGTTGTGACAAGTGTCTGATGATACTGATTTTTTAACTGTTGAGCTATCGTGCAAAAGCCTGTCTCCCTCTCCCTCACAGAAAAACACATTTATGTATTTATCTGTAGGATCATTTGATAATGTATTGTAACAGAGAATACAGCCTTTTCTGCTGAATGCAGATTGACAACCAAAGTTCTTCTTGTCTAAACTCTCTCTCTCTCACTACTACCAAAACTTTTACCGTTGTCAAATAAAGGATCATTGTCTCTCTCGCTCTCGATCGACGATCAGCTCACTTGGCACGCTCATGTCAATTGTCGGAACGTGTCCAAAAATTTATTTATCCTCTCTAAACTTATTCATTTTACAGACACGTCTACCAGAAAAATCTTCCATAACACTCACATCCAATCACATATAGATTATGCATCTAACAGTTTGGGATGGGTGTAGCGATGCATGCTTAAAAAGGCTTAATGCTCTCCACTGGCGAGCAGCTAAGTTAATCCTCTCTAATAGTAAAGACAACACTGACGACCGACTCAAAGCCCTTGGTATGCTGCCTTTATGTAAGCTAAGGCTGTGTTGATGTTTAAAATCAGCCTCTCCAAAACTCCTCACTACTTAACAGATCACTTTAGTCCCGCTAGCACCCCATACAAGACGAGGAACAATCTGTATGTACCTAGGCCATGCCTCGACATATTTAAAACGCGCCTATCTTACTCGGGAGCCATACTGTGGAACTCATTACCAGCAAATATTGCTGCCGCCCCATCCCTGTCTACATTCAGGACCCATCTAGCACAGCACCTAAATAAGGTATGAGCACCTAACGTCATGTTTTACGGTCAGTAAACTCTTGCTCTGAATATAAGCCCACTGTACCATCACCCGTTTTCTTCTCAAAATCTGGACTCTTGATCTACCTTTACAGTAAGTACAGCGGTGTCAGTTTGTGCATACGCCCGCGAGCGCATGAGTGTGTGCGTATATTATCGGTTGAATGAGTGGATGTGTAACCTGATTTTTTTTTTCTTCTCTCACATCATATTAGTAGTATTTCTAGCACTATGGATTTGATACGTATACATTTATATGAATATGTATCTGTAGTCTTATATCCTGTTCATATATGCATCTTTCTGTACTGCTAGGCCATTAACCTGTGGGTGCACGTGAGAGAATGAGGTGTGTGTGTGTGTGTTACTGTTATATTTGTTGTAGTGTGTAGCAAGGACAAGATTGAAAATAGGTCTGTGACCTAATCTTTTATCCTTGTAAAATAAAGTTTCATTTCATTTCTTTTTTCTGTGTGTGTGTGTCTGTGTGTGTGTGTACTTGTACTTAAAAGTTGGTTTCAACCCATTTAACCCAAAAGACGTATTTCTCCAATTTTAGAGCTTTTGCCTAATAGACTTGCTTTTTGAGTTCGCCTCCATGCACATTGCGCATGTAATCCTTGTGCCGTCGTGCTTTAGCCATGGAAATACACGCAGCCATGAACTCTGAAAACTGGGAGTCGCAGCGGCGGTGCCACACACGACCCAGGGGTATCATTTCTGGTGTAGCTTGTCCATGGAGACGGCGGTGTTGAAGTGCAACTTTCTTCTAAGCGATCATCACGATCAGACGGTGCCGGAATGAAGAATCTGAAGCATTCCAGTTTCTTTTGCTTTTTCTCTGCCATTTACAACTTCTTTCAAGATCGAAAGTGAAACGCACGATGCAGTATCCCATAATAGTACAAATGGTGACGTCACAGCAAGTAACGCGTTCAACAAGTAGCGCGCACTTTGTAAAAACATGCTGACACCACATGCAAACTAACAGTTACATTCGCATGGACCCCAGAGTCTTGGTGATTCTGAACGCAGCTGCGACCAAGCGAGTGGCTAAACGAACGAACTCGCCACTAAAAAAAGAACGACTGTCGCCGACTTCTGTTAGGTTACGCACGGTGGCGTAAGGATGATGCGTCTCGGACGCAGATGCACTGAATTTTAGTGCGTCAAACTACCCTGTAGTTACATTTTCAGTATGTGATTTTGAGTTTTAATGCATAATAGACGCACAGACCCACTAAAATGGAAGCCCTGAAGGTTCTTTAACCTTTCAGCGCCAACACCCACAGCAGGAGATTGACTGACCATGATAATTCAAGGGTAGTGCCAGATTAGCTTGGCGCCTTCAGGCGCCAAAGCTAATCTGGCACTACCCTTGAACTGTCATGGTCAATCCACTTCCTGCAAGTGGTACATAGTCTTTAAGTAACACTTCCAAAATTCGGGAAATGCGCCCATGGTACTAAATGGGTTAATCTTATAAAACAAAAGCGGAGTGTTCATATCCCATTTCTAGACAGACCACAACTCACATTCTCATGCTGAATCCTAGTCCCCCTTGAGCTGTGCTCTCTTGGGGTTGGGACTCAGTCTGAGAATGAGATACGCAGGGTCTGTATAGAAATGCTGTATACTCTAACCGCATGTCTATGCTAAAATATAAAACCAGAAATCATGCAACTAAATTCTGCAAAACATGTATTCAAAGGTATCATATTTTGTGATGCCTTCATACTGGTTTCACAAGCTATTGAAAAAAACTAAACAATGCACAAACTTTCCATAAATACGAAGTACTTAGTAGTAAGATGTAGATACGCAAAAATATGCCTACTGACGGTATGCTTTTTAAAAAGCTCACTCAAGCTATCTTGGCAGTTTATCTTGAAACAAAAAACTTCAGACTCTTCAGGAACAATTTATACATGCATACTTAGACTGCAGTCCTATCTTTATACCTTTATGACAAAGTTCTCATCAATCTGCCCCAAAGTGCGTTCAGGCTTCTTGGGTTTCGGCGGTGTGCGGGGTGTAGATGTTTCATTGTCTGAGTCCACTTTGATAACTTCTCTGATAGGTGTATTGGACTGTGACCGTGCATCCTTGCCAGCCTGTGTTGGCGTTCCCTGGGCTGAGTCTGTCGAGTCCAGACCAAGCCGTTTTGATTTGATTTCTCGAGCACGTTTGTGTTTGCTGAGCTCTGCAGCCAAGCTGAAGAAAGACGGAAAATGAAAATGTTTAATACATTTGTATAGATGAAAAACATAAATACAATGAGTGCTCTTAGCATGAACACTTCACCGTTCACTTTATGTTGCAGCATAATAATACTTAATGCTAATTAGTAATAATACAAAAGCACCATATGAAAGTCATACAAAATTCACAATTTCTCTCATTCCTACAGCAGACGCACTAACAAGGACATGGTGGACCAGAAGTGGTGCAGATCCTCATGAACCCTCATACGGCTTTGGGTTAAGGAGGACAGATGTTCTTCTAGTGTTGCAAAGTGAGTAAACAATACAATCTCCAAAGTGATAACACTACACAACCACTGCATACCCAAGGGGTTTTTTCATGCTCACCTGGTTGAGTACTTGAAATCTGACACGCTGACACTTCCCCGAGCATAGGAACTGGAGGAGTTGCGAGAAGGACTGCGGGCTGGGCTAGGGGAATAGGAGCGTCTGTGACTGCCACCCTCATGGTAGGAACTGCGGCCGTGGGCTCGTGATGATGGAGTTGACTTTCTTCCCTTCCTAGTGGGGCTGTCCTCCCCACGACTGGAATACTTTTTCCTGTTAAAAGATTCACAAGATTTACTTATGCTGCCATTGTACTGTAAAAGGCATTCCATTAACTGAAAACTGTTTACATTTATAGGATAAATTTTGAAAGGGACGTAGAAAAACTAAAGGCCACCTGTCAGCGGGGTGGCAAAAATTTGGAAACCAAGCAATATGAACTGTGAAAATACATGTACGATGACACCTGAATGCAGTCAGCTGGGTGCGGACAAAGTGTGTCAACTTATTAGCATGGATGGGACAGAAAAAAAAGTTGAATCCTGAAGTGGGGGTCTAGGGGCCGCCAAAGGCCCTCAGTAGGGGTCATGGTGGCAACGCCCCCTGTGAATGTGACAGAATTATTAATGTTAAAAGCATAAAATCTGTCATCTGAAAAAAGGCAATTTTTTAAAATCCAGAATTCCGGCTTTAGCCGAAAAAGTCCCATCCATGTATTAAGGTTGCTGCCTGCCAAAAAAAAGCTCAATTTCGATTCATGGTGGCTTCATCTGCTTTTTTCTCAAAAGATCGAAGGCATTAATATTTGGTGAAAGGAACCAACGTCAGATAATGTACTGATCCCCATAAAATGTATGCGATGGACTGTAGAGCACTTGTGACATTTTCCTCATGCTGTCCATTCTCATGATGGGCAATTTTACGTGCTATTGGAAAGTCTACAAGGTTTGATCAGAAAGTAATGATAGTTGTGCTGTTAAACCGAAATTGTTGGCCCAATTTATTTGACATTTTCACATTTTGTACTAATTGCACTACCCTCCAATGTTTATGTAAAATTTCAGCTTCTTCAGGCAAGATTCAAAGGCAGGTGTGGTATTCTGATGAAGGTCAGCGTTGGACTTGTGAATTTACAGCTGTTTGCGAGGTCTGCCAGCTTCTTTTTCACTTTAGGAAGAACCCAAAGCTACACTGGTTGAGGCATGGACTGTACGATGGCTGCGGGAAAACACAAATGTTTCACTCCTCTGTATAGAACACAGTGACCATGGCTTCGTGGTCACTGGCATTTTCAAGAGAAAAACAAGATGTTCTGGCCACTGAGAGTTGGTCGCTTCTCATAAACAGACTTGAAAACTTTTGGAGAAAAATTTCTTACATGATATTTTGCATTGACTGCACGCTCCACTGTTAAAATGTGAGCAATGACACGGCCCTCTAAGCTCACAAACATGGAGAAAATGTCGCCATAAATTCTGGAAATCCGACAAAAGTGCCCCCCATAGTCTCCTCTCATCAAAGGCCAACCACTCCTCATTGGACTGTTTGTTGGGGATACCTTTACAGGATAAGCAAGCATCATCATCAGTGTTGACATGACACAGTCGTTTGAGATAATTTACGTTTTGAGTAGTTAATCTAAGCGATGAACTTTCTCTGTTCCATCTGTCCATAAATGGGGCATCTTTACTGTAGATAGTTTTGGGAGGTCAAGGTCATTGTGCACTATCCTTTGAACTGTTCCAAGAGAAAGATCGGAAGTTATACATGTAGATTTAATAAAATATATGTGTATTTTCCTTATTCCTATCAATGTGTAAATAAAGTTAAAAGATTGTTCGTTCCCAGCTGCAATTTTCCCGCCCGAACAGCACTCATCTTCAAAGTCCTCTCTTTCAGAGTCAAATTGCATAATCCACTTGTAGTCAGTGCCAGACAATACACTAATACAATATCAAACAACTCTGAATTTTGTATGGATTTTGACAGAACTGTCACAAAGTTTCACTTTCTTAAAAATGTAGAAATAAATTTATGATCTTGGAGAGTTCACCGTTTTCAAGCACAGATATTTATTTCATTTTTCATCGACGTCACACGGCCGCATGGCTGAGGATACCAGGATATGGTGCATGAATAAAAGGCAAAGGCTGAAATTTCTTTAATACTAATTCTATTTATATGACTTAAATAGTTTACAAATGGTAGCCCAGCTATCATCACTTTTTGGTCTGAATACCTTGTATAAACAGTAGTGGTGTCTGACTTCACTTTTAATACATTATTTAAAACAATAAAGGCAAAGCACTTATGGTTCACATCATGTACAACCAATCCACATAAGTGTGACTTTGACCTTTCCAACAGGTCACTGAAATGAGCAAATGTTCAATTTCAAGTATTCTCAAAAAAATGCATTCTTCACAAATTTGTCAACCCTGTGACCCTTGACCTCTGTGAGGAGTTGACTAAATTAGTATGCATAGAAGTTAGAACAGTGTTATCATTAGCTACCTTTTATGCCAAATTTGATTTAAATGTTCGCAAAAACTTTGATAAAACAACAATTCTATAATTTAAAAAAATGGCATTTTTCACACACTTGCCAACCTCCTGTGACCCTTGACCTTCCTAAGGGGTCATCCAAATTAAAATGCATAGAAAGGCCTTGTCATCAGGTATCTCCATGAGTTTGGGTTTGAAGTTGAAAATAGCGTTTGAGAAAAAATAGTTCTCATCAAAATATGGCTATTTTTTTTTTTTTTACCCCTTTTTGGACCCCCACCCCATGACCTTTGTGAGGGGAGCAGTAAATTAGTATAAAAAAAAATGTCATCAGCAACCTTTGCGCCAAATCTGACTGAAACGTTGGCCAAAACTTTGATAAAAAACTACAATTATATTTAAAACAAGAAAGGTAAAAGCCCTTATGGTTCACGTGACTGTCCAATCTACATGTGTGACTTTTGTGACAATAAGTAACACTAACAGGATGGCTTCTACACCAGCAAAATTTATGTTTTCTCTAAATTTAATCAATATTCACACATCTGTCAAACAACCGTGACCCTTGACCGTTATGATGAGTCAACTAAATTAGTATACAAAGGAAGGAAGGTCTTGTCATCATCAGCTACCTTTGTGTCAAATGTTATTGAAAAGTTTGCAAACTGTTGATAATACATGTACCTACAATTCTTTCAAAAATTGGCATTTTACCCACATTTGTGACCCTTGACCTTTCCAAGGGGTCATCCAAATTAGTATGCATAGCCATAGATAGGTCTTAACATCAGGTATCTCTGAAACAAGTTTGGGTTTGAAGTTGTGAATAGTATTTAAAGGGGCACGACCAACCTTTTTTAATGCTTCAGTTCGCAAAAAGCTTTTACTGGATCCCAGTATACATGTACCCAATTAGACAGTGACCACCCTATTGTCCCACCAAATGCTTTCTTTCGTCCGTTCAAAGCGAAAGAGGCCACCGGAGTCTTGTGACTATACCTAGTCAAAAGATTGCTTCCGATAGACGATCAGGTAGCTGACGTCATAACTATTCTATACGACCTTAGGTCATCTGCATAATTATAACCAATCAGAGACAAGATGGCGGATGAACCAGCAAAGAAAAAAGAAATTATCAGTCGACTCGTGCCGGCCGACAATGACAGACTCGGAATTTAAGAGAAGAAAGAGAAAGAGAGACAAGATACCCCTAAGTAGAACTGACATCGGACAAGGGAATATAGAGCTTAGCTTGACCGCCCATCCGGAATTCGTCGCTTTCTTGCTATGTGAATCAGTAACTGTAAGTAATCCGACTATGGTCTTTGTCGATCTTCCTATAGTTCCGTGAGCGCTAGTGACCGATTTCAGAATTCATGATCTTCAGTAGAATTTATCTCTTGCTGATTTTGCAAGATTTTAAACCTGTTTTATCATAAAGTTACGAGCTAGTTTATCAAATTTTATGCTGCAAGGATCTGAAAACTACGGTGTTTGTCAAAATTGCGGCATTGACATCGCTGGTCGTGACACGTTTTTGTCACCGAGTCGAACAAGCCACGCCCCCAGCACAATCGTTACTCAGGAAGTGAGTATGGAAGGGTAATTTACATTCTCGTGGAAAATTATGTCAAAGGGATGCCAGAGAACATCAGTACATGAGTGTACACTGACATATGTGTACCCACACCGATGACCTCGTCTGCAGTATTGACCGGGTTCTGCCTTGTGATGTAGGCTAGTAAATATGCACAAATTCAAAACAAGGCCGATGCAGACGATAATTTGCGCTCTCGGGTACAAAAACAACACACCCACCAAACGATGAATTTTGACGTTTGGCATTGCATTTACATCATAAAGCTCTAAGTTAGTACACAAAGGACCCATACATAATATTGTCAGCAGTATCTATTGCAGACAGTTTTCTGACTGTGCTGAGATGCTTGATCCTGGGGAGAATAACTTTAAGAAAAAAAAAAATCTTTTGTCAAGAAGCTATTTTGGACCCATTTCATGAGCTTGTGTCACCCTTGACCTTTCCGAGGGATCAACCAAATTAGTATGCATAGATAGGTCTTACCAACAGGTATCTCTGTAGCAAGTTTGGGTTTGAGGTTGTAAAAATATAGTATTTGAGAAAAAATATCATTTGTCAAAATATGGCTCTTTTGGATCTATTTCCTGAGCTCTTGTGACCCTTGACCTTCCCAAGAGATCAACCAAATTAGTGTGCATAAAAAGGTCTTCCGATCAGGTATCTTTGTACCAAATTTAGGTTTGAAGTTGTAAATAGTATTTGATAAAAAAAACATTATATCAAAATATAGCTATTTTTGACCTATTTCCTGATCCCCGGTGACCTTGACCTTTGTGAGACGTCACTCAATTTGGTATGCAGAAAGGTCTTGCCACAAAGTATCCTTGGACCAAGTTTGAAGACTGTGGCTAGAATAGTTTCCGAGAAAATGCCAACGTTAAAGTTTACCACGGATGACGGTGGACGACCACTGGCCCAAAACATAGACTCGCTTTTGCTTCGCACGGGAGCAATTTGATGACCTCCTGTGACCCTTGAACTTTCCAATGGGTCATCCAAATTAGTATGCATAGAAAGGTCTTACCAACCGGCATCTCTATACCAAGTTTGGGTTTGAAGTTGAAAATAGTATTTGAGGAGAAACAATTTGTGTCAAAATACGGCTATTTTTTACCCCTTTCCAGACCCCCTGAGACCTTGACCTCTGAAAGTGGTCACTGAAATTGGTATGTTTAGAAAGGTTTTACCACAAAGTACCTTTGGGCCAAACGTTTAAAGTCTGAGGCTTGAATAGTCTCCGAGAAAATGCCAACATTAAAGTTATACCAACATTAAAGTTTACCCCAAACGACAGACACCAGTTGGCCCATTGCATGGACTCACATTTTCTATCGCACGTGAGCCAAAAATAGCAATGAACTAAATGAAGAAATACCTCAAAATAGCCAGCAAGACGGGTGCCATTGCTAAAAAGTTTAACGTTTTAAACACTACTACTACTACTACCGTGAGTACTAGTAGTCCAGAGGACCGACAGCATCCAGCAAAGGACATTATTACCCACGGAAATAAACATTTTATTTAAATTTTAGTCAGTCAAAATACCTTTACTAACACAAATGTACAAAGATGACTGCCATTACATGATCTTGACCTTTAAATGTAATAAAGGTAACAACAAGTGGAGGCAGAAGGTAAGGGAAAAAATTTACTAAGGTATTTGGCTTCACATTCATTGTTCCAAACCGCATACCAAAATTCAAGCAGTTAGTCTTTCTCTTGGGTTGGTCACTTCCCTGGCAACTTATGCATATAATGACTGCATGGAAAAACTCAAGATGAAAAGCTAACTTCATTTCACACGCACACATGTGTGACAAGAAACAAAATACAGTTCACACTAATTTACTGAGCAGAGCTGAAGACTAGTTAGATACTGATGATATATAAACCCCAGACACAACTACAATGTACCCATTCAAAATAAAATAAATCACTTAAAATCGTTTCATTGTTCATGTAACAATTTGCAGTGACACATGTAGTCATTATTCAATAATCTGATTTTACGTCTTTCAGTTTCACAGACTTTTTGTCAGTGAACAGGGCTAGAAATTAACTTTTTTCTTTGGGGGCCACCGGGCCCCTTGATTGAAAAATTTGAGGGCCCACAAGCAACTTTCGGGGCCCAACTTTGAAAAATAATGCAAACAAAAAACAAAAGAATTATTGACAATATAATAAGTAGAAAGTACAATTTGTCTGATAATCAAAAATAAAAACAATTGAATTTCCAATTTTGCTGAGTGATGTCATTTTTATTTGCCTTTTCTTTCACTTTCAAACATTACCAACAAAAAAGGGGAGAAAACACACACACACACACATTCAGTGACACACATATTCCAGTGACTAGTGAGCCTGAAATGGCCATTAAACAAAATAGAAAAAAATCAAGTGAGTCTCTTGTATAATACTTTTCAGTTTTGTGACTGAGTATTGCACAATACACATCATTAAAATTAAAATCTGACCTCAATGCACAAAAGTTCAAAACAAAACCATGAAAGGGAACTAAACTTAACAGTACTCTTCCTGATAAACTAAAGTTAAACAAACAGATTTTGCCTTTTTTTTTTTTTTTTCAATCATCTATTCATATTACACTTATGTGCACTTGAGTTAACAGAAGTAAACTAAAAATACAATAACAAAAAAACAAAAAAAAATTAGGGCACCGGTGTGGGTTGCTTCCCTTGGCCCAAATACGAAACTGCCGAGTAGAGCTAGCTGTAGCAGACGAATTATTTTGCGGGCCAAGCGGGCCCTTCGTTTTTCAACTTTCCGAGCCCGAAATCAACTTTGCGGGTTTTTGGCCCCGGGCCCCCGCTAATTTTGAGCCCTGGTGAAGATAACAGGTATAATGGGAATATTAACAATTATCTCAAGGGGAATTTTGGACTTGGCTGTCAGCATCATACTCAAAATCTGCACAGTACACACCACTTGTGGAATTTGTTTACACCAAACTCAGGTTGAGAGAAAGCCACATTCTTGGTCTTGATCAGACTCAGATGACTTCTCTGCTTCTCAGAACCAGTTCTGGTTATTATTAAATGAATAATTAATTTTAATGTGAAAGCCAGTTCCACGATAACAATTCTGGACAGGGCACACAAAACACTGCTACGCATTCATGACAATTGCAGCATCATTCAAAAATGAAAAACAGCAGATGATTGCAAGTTTCTAACTTACAGTTCACTAAATTTTTACATACAGTTACAGGCACATTATTTTGTACCTATTGATCTGATCTCCACCACGCAGGCTTTAGCCAAGCGGGTGTGGCACAATCAACAGCTGAAAACGGGCACCAATATCAGCGTGTACAGAGCTGTCGTCCTCTCCACCCTGCTGTATGGTTCTGAGTCCTGGGCACTCTACCGCAGCCAACTACGACTTCTCGAACGCTTACACCAGCGCTGCCTGCGTACCTTCCTGGGCATTCACTGGAGTGACTATGTCACCAACGTCGAGGTCCTTAAACAGGCAGAAACTGTGAGCATCGAGGCTTTGCTGCTGCACTCAGCTCCGATGGGCGGATTATGTCTCCAGGATGGAGGATCATCGCCTACCCAAGATCACCCTATTTGGCGAGCTTGCCACTGGACACCGAGACAGAGGGGCACCAAAGAAGAGATACAAAGACTGTCTCAAGCAGTCACTTAGTGCCTGCCAAATCGACCACCGCCAGTGGTCTTCGCCTGCCGCGGACCGTGACACCTGGCGCTCCACCATTTACAAGGCAGCCGTCTCCTTTGAGGACTCTCGCAGAGCTAGCCTTGGACAAGCGGCTCAGGAGAAAAAACAGAGATGCCGCAACTCAGAACCCTGGCCAGACCTTCCCCTGCAGCCACTGCGGTCGAACCTATCTGTCCCGGATTGGCCTCCGCAGCCACGAGGAGGCCTGCAGATGCCATGGGCAACCCCTATAAAATCTTCGTTCACGAAGTCAAGCCAAGAGTGATCTGATCTAGACCTAAAGAAAGTAACTTAAATAGACAATAATGGCTAGAAAGGTCACAGAATGTATAGATCTAGTTCATGATACAGTACTATGTGATTCTGTTTCATTTGCTGGGGTGATTTAAGTCTAACAATTTTAGCAGCCAGCCAGGCTACCAATAACCAAGATGCCAAAGTTGGTACCATATTATTAGCAGCTGAAGACAAAATTCAGTCACCAGTCAGATGAAAGGGAGCATCATAGACAAAAAAGGCGGCACTGATGCAGATGTCAGAGCACGAATCGGTAAAGCCAGAACAGCCTTTCTCCAGTTAAAAAAAGTGTGGAGTTCCAGAGAGCTGTCACAACACACCAAAGTCCGGATTTTCAACTCCAATGTAAAAGCAGTTCTCCTATATGGAGCAGAGACTTGGAGATTGACAAAAACCACAGTCAACAGAGTACAGACCTTCATGAACAGTTGCCTTAGAAGAATTTTGAAAATCCACTGGCCAGAGAAGATCAGCAACGTCAGACTCTGGGAGAGAACAGAGCAGATAACAGCAGAGAATGAAATTGGGTGAAGAAGATGGGGATGGATTGGTCACAGCCTGAGAAAGCCAGCTTCCAGTATCACTAGGCAGGCATTGTCATGGAACCCCCAGGGAAAGAGGAAAAGAGGTAGGCCGAGAAACTCCTGGCGTCGAGACCTCCAAGCAGACATCAAGAGACTGGGAACCACCTGGAGTAGAATCGAAGGAGAAGCACAGGACAGGAGTTGCTGGAGGTCTCTCGTCGACGGCCTATACCTGGGTAGGGGTGACAGGCGTAAGTAAGTAAGTCAGATGAAAAGCTGCTAATGAGCTCCGGATTTTGTGGTCGCCAACTCTTTCATTTAAAGCTTCAAGTTGCCTGTATCTGTTTGAGTCGCCTCGGGGGACCGGATGACACTTTTCATCATTCCTGATTGAAGAAGCAATAGCTGATCTAGCAGCAGTAGTATTTCATAATGTCTTTGTTCCAGTAGTATTTCAATGTTTTCATTTTATTCTGTGGTGACAATACCTGATTACCTTGGCAATCCCAATATCTAATAGAGTGACTGCTAACAGCAAAGCAGAATACAACAATATTCAGAAAACACAATTCCACAAATGTTTCTGTTGCAGCTTTGCAAAAATGGCGGATCTCTATGCCATCTTATCTCGCTACAGGGTTGCACTGCATATTGACATTTTGCTTAGGTGTTCACACACACAAACAGCTAAAGCACATCAGGGACATGAAAAATGCAGGGTCCACCTAAAATAGTAAAAAGGCATTTGTGAACATGTGGATCTCCTGGAAAATAGCAACCACTGATGTCAAAAAGCAAATTAATTTTGGCCAAAAGCACAGGCCTTTTCTTTTGCTGCCCCTGTTGTACTCTTGGCACGGAAATCATGCAGTGTTAACTGTTATGTTATACCTGTCACCAAACGTGCACACATTTCTTGTCAAGCAAGGCAAAGTCATGTTTCTGAAACTGAAAGCCCAAGTGGTAAACACCCAAGAAATTATCTCCCAGATTTACCTTTTAAGTTGGATGGTAGTCTGTATGGGCCTATGGCTGCTACTGCTAGGGTCCTACAACATTTGGTCCTCCCTGTGTGGTCTGTATACATGTGTGACTTGTTGAATAGGTGACTGCATAACCTGTCAGCTACAAGCTTTAAAGATTTGCTGGATGAATTTGTTCACGAGTGTGCATTAGCCACAAGTCCACAAATTAATTTTAAAAGTAAAAGTTTGTTATGCAAGCTTAATACCACCGCAACTGTTCAAAGATACACTTCTGCAACAGACAGTTATGAAACACTACATACAGTTCTAGTTATGGTTAAATTGGACACAAAAGAATCCAGTTCAGCACATGGTTTAATATCAAGTAATGTGACAATGACTACTCTCCTTTACAACACTATCTCAGTATCTGCACAAGCAATTTAACTAAAAATAGATTGATGCTCAGTTACGCAGAATAAACAAGTGTGATAATGCATGCTGATGTCCAAACTCTCGAAGAAGTTCATTAGGTGTGTCCACAAAGCACAAACTGACAAAAGTGCTGATAAGTGATATGTCTTCAGTTTTACATGTACTGGTACTTTCAGTAAGCAATACACATACAGAAAAGGTGCTGATATAGATCTGCAAACTTTATCCTCTGTAATATTTACGGATTTTCTCAGCCTTGTTGTTTTCTTGTTGGTTGTATAAATTGATTGATTGATTGTACATTGCTTAACGTCCCGACAGCAACAAGGCTTTCTCAGGACGTGTCTGCACTGCTTGTGAAAAAAAAAAACCTAAACAGAACATTGAATGTATGTCGCCAGCCGGTCAAATACATTAAATAAACCTAACACATGGGGCCTAAATAAAACTAAGACCATTTAGCAACACACATCCAATATCAAGAGCTACAGGCAGTGCAGACAGTAGGGAGAGTGTTAAAAAGGCAAATACAGGTGAATGGACAAAGGGTAGACAGAAACACATGCCCCAGAATAGAGAGAAAAACCCACCCTGTGGGGCTGACCAGGGTGACCCTGGGAACTAAAAAGTACCTAACCCCACCCAAGTCCCCCAGGGCAGACCCGGGTGGGGGATTGTTGGTTGTATAAAGGATACCTTAAAAAATAATAATGTTTAAACCTTACCTGCTGCTGGAGCCCATTGGACTTCTGCTTCTTGCTGGGTCCCGTCTGTAGTAGGATGGACTTGGACTCCTGGACCTGTAACGCTTGGGTGCACTTCGAGACGGAGGACTGGGTGCTCTGGAACTGTAAGCTTTTGGCAGATCAGCATACGACCTTGGCAGTGCTGCTGGTGACCGTGCCGGGGGTGGAGGTGGCGGTTCTTGCACCGGAGGGGGTTGACTCCGCACATTGTTGGATGATGTCGAGTTCGAACGTCCTGTCGAATTTCGTCCATGGCTACTCCTTCTGTGATCCCTGTTGTCCCTGTCACCTGCCCGTGAGCTGTCACGACTTTCCTTTGGCGGTGGTGGAGGCGATCGTGCTGCCGGTCGAGAGCGCTTCGGTTTCTTGGAGCTGGAAGGCGTTCCACGATGCGACGCAGGAGCGTTGCTTGGAGAATTGCTACGACTGCGCTGGCTGATAAAGGAACGGATTTCTGATCCAGGAGACAGAGGCCGTTTGGACACCCGCTCTGGTTCCACTCGACTAGAAGCTGGCGCACGAGGTGTGTTGCGAGGTGATGGTGACAGGTCTGAATCGGAGCTGATGTCATCGTAGGCCGCCACCAACGACTTCGAGCTCTGTTGCTGTCTCCTATCGTCTCGGTCCCTTGATGTTCGTATCTTTTTGCTTTTCTTCTTCTTTTGCTTCTTTGGCCTTGAACTGGGATTATACTGTCCTCCACTGGGTCCCTCGTAGTGACTAGGTTGAGAGCGCGAGACACGTTTCTCCGGCGGTACGAGGTGTGCATAGGATCTTGCGTCGAATGATTCGTCATAAAATGGACTTTCTCGCCGGTTTTTCGGCATGTTTTGGCTACAATATTTGTATTTGTCATAGATCTTGAATGTAAGATCAGTCTACTCTCAGGCTTCTGCATCACATCATGTTTTTAGGTCTTAGGTTTTGGCAGTTCATCGTGCTAAATCTGGAAAGTCTTTTCAACTGAATCGACAAAATGGCTGACGGTCGAATACGTTCTTTAAACGCCGTTTTCCTCTTTATTAAGAAATACTTCTGCTAAAAGATGTATGTTTTCATTGAAATTTGAAGATTTTATTTTTGAATCTGGAATTATAAGTTTAGATGTTAGCTATTTTCAGTGGATTTTTGGAGATAGAAATTCTCCTGAAAAGCAGCTTCCTTCTGCCCTAATAATAGATCTCAAAAGTTCGTTGTATTGTGGGATATGGTTGGTCATTCGACAATATTCGGCAAACTCCGGAAAACGTCGGAGAGAGTGGTAACGCAGTTTTGTGACGTATTGCGCACGGAAGTATCGATTTAGGCAAGAGACTTGCAGCATTCTATGGTGCAAGGTGACTTTTATTTTTGATATCGGGGACAACACCTGTTTTTATTATAATGGATTTCATCCTTTAGATTAGGTTTTTGTAGTAAATATTTGTCTTGCTCCATTTTGTAACTGTTCCGTTAAAATGAGACAATTTGTGCTAATCCTCAGGCGCTCATACTGTGTAATAGCGTGTTTACAGTTTATTTGTTTCTTTAGTGCGTGTATGCATTGTATTGCACTTTACTTGCTTGATCTGGATTTCATGTGTGTGTGTGTGTGTGTGTGTGTTGATTGCATGAGACATCACTGCATTTACAGAGGTTAGCTTTATTTTGCAGATTAAAGTCAGCAAAGATGTTGATATCACTATCAGACCTGTTGCTGTCTATCCTTCATGTTGCCAAAAAAGCATGTGATGTAGCTCGCACCATCAGATCAGAACATGCGCTGCTCCACCTTCTTGTGGAAGAGAAAAAGGGGGTGGAAAAGAACAAACGATTTGTCCAGGATTTCAAAACGCTGGCCGATGTGCTCATACAACAGATGGTGTCACATGACATTGTTCAGCAGGTATGTTGTGGTTTATTTGCTATGAAGTCATTACATACTGGAATAATGTAATGCAATTATTAGACACAAGGAATTGAAACAAAACAAGTTTTGCACAGCAGGTTTTTGTTGTTGTTTCTTTCGTCTTCTTTTTTCTTTGTTGGTTGTCTCACATGACAGAATTTCTGAAGCAAGTTGCTGCAATATATTTTCAGGATCTGAAACTGCCACAGTCAAACCTGTCTGTAATGGCTACTCAAGGGACTGAAAAGGTTAAACACAGTGGTCGTTTTATGAAGAATAAGTGAAACAAACTCTGATCTTGTCCGATGGCTTAACATCTGGTTACATCCATTTCATGTGTATGTCCATGTTTGCAATGAGTGTGTGTGTGCAATGTGTTTATGAGCAGTTTCTGCTGTACCCCAAGTTTTAGCACTTCAGTCATGTTGTTCATTTTAAGTGCTTTTCTTTTAGGTCTGTTTAGGACATAACTATCACATAACAAACTGAACACGACAGCACACACAGAACTGCAACCAGCTACAGTTGAAACCATAGAACCAGTAGAATACAAACTGCTTGAATTTTTTAAAGACTGTTTTCTCAGACCTAATGGTATTTTTTAGTCAGCCTTATGATGAACATAACGCAAACAAATTCACATTGAACAAAAAAGGCCCATGCATCATTCAATCAAGGTGAGAGAGACTGAACCTGAGATGGTGAACAAAGCAGATACAATTGACCGACTGAGCAGGTGTGACTGACTTAAAGACTCCCAGCGGGACCTCAGATGGAGAACATTTTCATGGCTGACCGAGCTTAATGTAGGTGGCGCTCAGACTCAAAGTGGCCACTATGCTGAGGGTCAAGTAGCAGTCAGAAAAGAAAACAGCTGGTTGCAAGCATTTATAGTATTTATACACAGGTGGCCATTGTATTAAAGCATTGTTATACAGTGAAAACGAGAGGGTGTAAACTGTACTGGTCACTATGAGTAAGTGGCCACTGTGGCAGGTTTGTCTGTCATAAGATCAGACCGACAACAGAAACAGCTGTGATTGTAGCCTTGGTAAATTAGACTGTGTATGCAAGCATTTATATACAGGTTTGTTGTCACTTTTTTTTTATTTTTTAAATGTTATTACATGTAGTAATCCTCATGTGTACTGTTACTGTACACTAGTACTCATCATTCCCGTTAGTTGGAAATTCCCAGTCATTGGCTGGCTGAGAGGCATCTGTGGGGGGATTTCTCAAAATCTGCTGGCCATGGTGACTGGCCCCGTCTCATGACCACCCTAATGGGTGCCCAATGGACCACCATCTTGACGTGGTTGGGGGGGGCTTGAGTGTCTCGGTGACCTGGAGAGCTATGCTGGCCGGAGCTTAATGCTCCTGGTAGGGTCTCCCAAGCCAGACAGGTTGAAGGGTAGAGACCAGATGAAGCGTGGTCCCTGGTCCTGCAGGTTGGGGGTTCGGCACAGGGCTAACTACTCTGCCCTAGAAAACATTCCCTGCTTACGGACACAGCAACGGAATCGACATCCACGAGCAGGTGTGACGGGCCTCTGGAGTCACCTCAGGGGACTTGTATGAATGGATATGGCAGTGGTGAAAGCCACTTTGTGGAAGCCACTGACAGGAAGACAGAGGCTTTGAACACCAAAACCAAGACAAGGATAGGTTTTTGGAATGTCCGTACAATGTATCAAACGGGCAAACTGGAGCAAGTAACAGCAGAAATGTGCTGATACAATCTACATATATTAGGCATTAGCGAGAGCAGATGGACTGGATCAGGAAAAGTGACAACATCAACAGGAGAGACAGTTCTATATTCAGGAAGAAGGAGTTGCCATCTTCTTCTTCTCGAACGCCGTCACACTTGGAGTTTGGCTCTCAAAATGAAATCTGTGGTCTTCTGTAGCGCCTCCACAGGCCCATACAGTTTCTCTTGTAGAGTGGCGGGCTTCGGCCATATCTCCTCCCTCAGCAGCTGGTGGTTCCCACAGTCCTGGAGGATGTGCTCTGTGGTCTGCTCTGCCATCATCATCTTGAGAAAAGGAGTGGAAAGGAGCATAATAGAATGGAAAACTCTCATCAGTAGATTAATGAGAATAAAAGGAAAAGGAAAACAAGTGAATATGACTTATCATGCACACGGCTGTTCAGTTCTTCTACAAACCAACACATTTAGTTAGGGAGTGCCGCGCTAGCTTATCAGGTGGCGAGGTGACCTAGTTACAGCGCATTCCGATGGCCATCTGGTACCGCCTGATAGTAGGCCTTCCTTGCGCTTACTATTTTATGTGGGCCGAGTGCCAAATTTGTGCTGTCTTTAAAACTTTACTGTGCTTTCAAAATACTTTTGTTTGGATTTTCAATGAGTGATATGTGTTGGTGTAACATAGTGCTACAAGTAAGTGCTTTTCTTTTACTGGATAGATTTATCTGCGATTTTTTATAGAAAGTTTTATAGACCAGCTTGTGAGTGTAGTTCGCCGACATTTAGAATGGAGTCTGACACACAATATTCCTATTCAAACCACATGGAACGATTGAGTAGTTTCTGCAGGATTTGCCGTGCAGAGCGATTAAAAGGCAAAGGAAAGACGGACTTTAACACTTTAAACTGTGCGTTGATTATGTAGACTACGATCTTTCTGCTTTTCATGGTATTGACGTATGCACAGATGAAGAAGCCAAACATATGAAAGGAATGTGTAAAGGGCCGCCGGTAACAAGTACACGCAGGACTCAGTCTCTCTGTGAAATAAACTGTCTTGAGACTGATACATTTTAGCCTGCACTGTTCTGTGTTTATCTAATTTATGACTAGTCACAATAGCCATTTGATCACCAGTAAGAGTGTTTCAGTTTTCACTGTGGGTGTCCCATCCGATTTGTTAGTAAAGTGGATTGCTCGGCTTCCGATTTTGTAAGATTTAGTGGAATGCTAAAGACAACTTCACCTATACAAAGTGTGCAACTGACACTGCCACTAACCCTGCATATGAACTGTGAATTATTTCGAACATTTTCACTGCCTCCGAAATCAACTACATATGGAGATTATGGCGTTCACCCAAGAACTTTCCGTCTGTCTAACACTGGATTACCAATGATGCATCATCCCATTTCAGGACCCACTGAGATCGCAAGGTAAATCTATCTGACATTTTGAGTAGTGCTTATCGTAGTAGCGGTATACGATGATTGCTGGCCTGAACCATAATTTTCGCAAAAGTACTTTGCATGAGTTAGAACAGTTGAAAGACTTGTCATTTGCAACAGATTTGCGTTGTCTTCACGGTAAACTGCGCGCCGGTTGCCTGTCTTCTAGTCCGTTGCATGCATTGCTCATTTTCATTTTCCTAAGCATGTCTAGTGTCTACAGAAAGATTATTTTCTTAGCTTTTAAGTGTATGTCTTAAATACAACATACGTTCAGTACAGCTTAAACAACATGCGGTAAATTAAAATTAAAATGTATCCCGTGCGGTACACGGTCAGCGCTGAGCGTGTACACACATAGGTTGCTCGAGTAAAACAGTGACAAGAATAGCGCGACTATAGTTGCACAGCCGTAACAGATTGCGTTCAGCTCTGTGCTGCCAGCCGGCGGTATTAACAGAGACGACACACTACACAGCTCCTTATCTTAAAGCGCCGCACGCGCGCGCCTCAAAACTAAATGGGAGGCCTTGAACAACTGTGTCCAGTGCTATAGTCCTACCAATGACATCGATGATGAAATAAAAGACCTTTTTTATGAACAGAGGCAGAAGTTAAGTCAACACCATGGCACGACGTGTTGATCATCATGGGCGACTTGAATGCAAAGGTAGGGAGGATAACACCAACAACGAACGTGCAATGGAAACACATGGATGCGGGACGATGAATGAAAACGGAGAAAGACTGAGTTTTGCACCACCAACAACCTGGTTGTTGGAGGCACCTTATTCCCACACTGTGACATCCACAAGCTGACTTGGTACTCGCTCAACGACGGAGACAGAGACAAGAATCAGATTGACCATCTACAGAATCAGATCGGCCATCTAATATCAACGGAATGTGGAGGAGATCACTGCTGGATGTGAGAGTAAAGTGAGGAGCTGACGTTGGAAGTGACCACCAACTGGTAACAGCAATGGCGAGACTCGAGCTATGAAAGGCACAGAACAAGACACATGTACAGCGAAAATTTGACACTCAGAAGCTAAAGGACTCGCACACAAAACACATTTTTGTCACACAAGTGAAGAACAGGTTCCAAGCACTACAGGATCTAGACCCAGAAATCAAAGCAAACAACATTAACACGCTATAATAAAATCAAGACTGTTTACCAAAAGAGTGGGGAGGAGTGCCTAGGCTATAGAGAGAAGAAATGAGCAGTAGAATGGATCAAGATAAACACCTGGAAAGTTATAGAAGAAAGATGTAAGTTGAAGAGACAGATGATCAGTACTCAATCAGAAAGACTGCTGGAAAGGTACAAGCAGCAATACAGTGAGACCAACAAACAAGTGAAGAGGATAGTGCACGCTGACCATCGTGCTTTTGCTGAAGAACTAGCGAGAGAGGCGGAGAGTGCTGCAGCCCGAGGAGAACAAAATCAGCTATACAGAATCACCAAACAGATCTACAGTCAGCCCACCCATCAAAGACAAGGAAGGAAAACTTCTCACAACTCAAGCGGAACAAGACGCACGCTGGGCTGAACATTTAAAAGAAGTACTGAACAGAGAAACACCAGAAGAAAACGCTGATATTCCGGAAAAAGAGATAGATTTAGACATCAGCGTTGAACCCCCTACTAAAGAAGAAATCATAGCAGCCTTCAAGAAACTGAAGAACAACAAAGCCCCAGGACAAGACAACCTGAATGCAGAAGACCCAGCAGCTGGAATACTAGAATCACTTTTCAAAACAATTTGGACAGAAACTTGTGTACCCAAGGATTGAACCAGAGGGGTGATTATCAAGATTCCAAAGAAGGGTACCCTCAATGACTTCAACAACTGGCATGGTATCACCCTTCTGTCAATCCCCAGCAAGATCCTCGCCAATGTGATTATAAGCAGATTATCTACGGCAGTTGATACAACATTGAGAAAAGAACAGGCAGGTTTCAGAAAAGGCAGGAACTTTATAGTTAGAACAGATTTTTGCTCTGCGAAACATCAAAGAACAGAGTGCAGAATGGCAAAGACAACTCTATGTGAATTTCATAGACTTTGAGAAAGCCTTTGATAGTGCACACAGAGACAGCTTGTGGCGCATCTAGAGGGCTTGCGGAATCCCAAACCACATTGTGGAGCTCATCAAGAGTTTCTAAAACAATTACAGCAACTGTGTGGGAGGAAGCGACATCTGGTTTGAAGTGACGACCAGTGTCCGGCAAGGCTGTGTGATGTCTGCGTTACTCTTTAATCTCTTCATTGACTGGGTGATGCAACGCACGACAGAGACAATACATACCGGCATCAGATGGACGCTCTTCTCCACACTTGAAGATTTGGACTTTGCCGATGACTTGGCACTAATGTCTCACACCCATAAACATATGCAGGACAAGACGGACAGATTGAATCGGTACAGTTCCAAAGTTGGCCTCAAGATCAGCCAGAAGAAATTAGAAGTGATGACCATGAACACCACTACACAAGCTCCCATCAAAGTCAACAACAACGATTTACCCTTTACTGAAAGCTTTGTGTACCTGGGCAGCATCATCACACCATATGGCAGAATCAAGAAAGACAATCAAAACAACCTGAATAAAGCAAGGAGTGCCTTAATTAGCATGAACAACACCTGGAAGTCCTCACAATACAGTGTGGGCACCAAGCTAAAACTCTACAACAGCTGTGTTGTACCAGTACTCCTCTATGGAGCAGAATGCTGGAGAATGACGCAACAAGACCTCACCAAGCTGTCCACATTCCATACCAAGAACCTCAGGAGAATACTCAAGATATTTTGGTCAAACAAAATCTCCAACGAAGACCTACTGTCCCGCTGCAAACAAGAAGACAGCCACACCAATCATGGAATGCCAGAACAAGAACTGAAAAACCACCACCACACCTGGGGAATGATAGGTACTCTGGCCTGCGACCGGCTGAAGTGGATGGATTTCGTTGCTGCCCTATGCACCTTCGGTGTTACGGGCAGTAAGTAAGTACGTACGCTGTCTGGTGGCAACTGAGCGGTCAGCTGTATTGGACCGTATCACAGTGGGTGGCACATAGTGAAAGATGTTGCATAGACATTGCCTCTATGACAATGCCCAACACCCAGGGTATTAATTCAGTGAAACACTGACTTAACCCTGACAATTTCCTACAAGCTGAAGAACTAAAAATAGTTGATTTTTATCAGCAGGAGGCATAGATTCCCATAATCCCCTGCAATCTGCAAGGGCCAGTGAGAATCTATGCCGCAGCCCTCTGTACTGTGTAGCTGCAGATTGGTCTGGCAGAGATAAACAGTCCTTCCATCTGCAAAGCGATCACATGAGAAATGGATTAAAATCAGGCCCTTTAGAGGAAGGGGCTCATGAGAATTTGTGACAATTATTGGCCGATGTTAAATCCAACTGTTTCCGCAATTGAAGGCGTTACGTCAACTGAAAACCAGACAAATGTTGCAAATTAAGGATTAAATAAGGTCTATCATTCAACAGGAGGCATAAATATATTCTCATCAGATTCTGTAGTTGGAATGTTCCATAAACATCTCTTGCAGATGGAGTTTTTGACTTGAACCCTTTGCGTGTCGGTAGCAGTTTTAGTCGCGATGATTGCTGTAGGAATTGTTGCGACTAAAACCGCTAACGACTTGCAAAGGGTTAAGGAACAGGTCTGGCACTACAACAGGTTCACTGACACTGACAGCTACCATGTCAGTTGTGGTGATAGGTGAGCATCTGCTACACTACCCGTGTCATTTGTACTTGTTTCAAACCTGGTGAACATTGCTGATCAAAGGACTGGCTGTAGTATAGGCATACAGTTTATGAGACCTGCAGATATGAGGCTCACGTGAATATGTAATTTCTTATCCACCTCCTTCTTTACTGCCTTTGAGCAGAAAAGCTGTACCACGCACGTGTGATACAGTTTGGCTGTATCACACGTGTGTGATACAGCCGTGTTGCTTGAACGGCAAAGCACAAAACATTGTCCTGTAGAAAGTCTGGTCAACAAAAAGATATGGGCACACGCGATATTGAAACTTGACCTACTTTCAGCTCACGTGCAATGACATTTCACAGTGACGACTGGCACTCTGGTGTCATGTATTGCGCTATTTGGAACATTTGCCTGGCATCCAGAATATTGACTTCACATTACAAAGTAAATTGCGTCAAGATCTTTGCTAAGACACAATGGTGGCTGTGTTGTGACTAGGTGTGTGCCGAAGGCCAGCTGACGTCGGATTTATGCCAAGAAAAAGGTGAGTAAGAAATAGAATCTTACATCAGTGTTTAGGTGATGCTGAGAATCGCGCTCTTGTGGTCTTCAAACCTTATCCTACTTGCTTTCGCTCATAGGATAAGGTTTTAAAACCACTTGAGTGAGATTCTCAATATCACTTAACCACTGATGTAAGATTCTATATATATGCCTCTGGAAGCAGTAATAGGTTGGCTGAGGTAATGGTATGGAGTTGTCAGTGAAGTGCTGTTGTGTCTGTTTTCTGCTTGATGAAAGATAGGCTCATTCTGTATAGCTGTTCCATTTTATTCAGTGTGGGCTTTTATCGATGAGTCAATTATTTTCTTCACTAATAAAAAGATGAAGGCCTTGGAAGTTTCCATCTACTTCAACATTTACTGATTTAGAAAAGTTTTAAACAAACGTTTCACTTCAGAAAAAAACATTGTCAGTGATGGCAGTAGGAGTGTTACAGTGAACTATGTTGTTCAGACTTGTTTCTCACAGTACTTGTTTGGCAGGTTACCACAGCAGCAGTACTCTCATATTCATGTCCTGGTTTTTGAAGGGTCGCCAGCCACGATGGGCGTCTGTCAAAATTGCTAGTGGGAACACTGAGTACTGTCTGCTGCATGCACAAGGGTGTTAACTCTTTAGGTGTTGGTAACAGTTTTAGTCACAATGATTCCTGCAGGAATCATCGCAACTAAAACTGCTACCAGTACCAACGCCCAAAGGTTTAAAAACTTGCATATGTTTTAGTTTCCAGAGATGAAGGGCAGCATATTTGGAGAGGAGAGCAACCAGTTCACAAACACTCTGGGTGAAACCAAGACCATCTGTTTGTGTGCGACGTCAGACGAGACCAAGCAGCTTCTCAGTAAGGGTATTTTGGCTTCTTACTCAGAGTTTAACCCTTATCATTCGGAATACACCAGTGTGTGAAATAAGTTTGACTAAAATAGTTCAAGGGTAGTGGCAGAATAGCTTGGTGCCTCTAGGCGCCAAGCTATTCTGGCACCACCCTGGAACTAAAGCCATTGGTCTATATCCTTATCTGTAAGTACTATAATGTAGCTTGCATATGGCAGTGTACAAATTTGAAACTTTTAGCTTCAGTATGATATGGGTTAAACAAACCATTCACACAGAGATTTATTTCATGATATTTATGTATATAATACATAGAGGACGAGTTTAAAACGGTGTCATTGAAGCAGCTTGATCCAGGCAATACAGGGTTAATAGTTCACAATATCTTCTTTGCAAATGTTATTATAGTAGTATGTCTTACAATATTACTGTGTGAAATTATGCAACATGAATTTTTCTTTAAAATGTATTTTTTGGAAAAATACTTACCGATGCCATGACTACATGGGATTACCTATAGCTTACACAATTTTAGCCAAAAACGTACGACGTGTACCTATTGGGCCAAGGGAGGCTATCTGGGAGTGCCATGACCCAGCATCTGAGTAGCCTCCCATCCCACCCCCATACGGGTAATCTGGCTAGCGCCAAGACCCCAGTTTATTCGCCAGGGATGGGAATTGTCCGCGAAAACGCGGGATTCCGCGGGGGAAGAAAATTTGTCCGCGAAATTGAAAAGGCGTCTCCGCGAAAAAACATCGTGGGTAGCAAAACGAGCAAAGCACCGGTTTTACTCTGCGGGCAGGCTATGACGCGGCAGGCTGCGTTCGCGGCACTCACTGGTCACCCACCAGTGCGCTGCACAGTAACCTAGGCGGGCAGACACGCGCTCTGAAAGAAGCCATTCTTCCGGTGGAGTACGTACTTTCATTGTGTTGATCAACATGGCTTGCGGCGTGACTCGTCTTGTGAATCGTGGCGGTAAATTTGACGATTCAAGCAGTCTTAAGAAGTGGAGATGGGAGTGGATATCGGCCGAAGTAAAGTTAAACAGTCGTAGGTCCAACGCCAAGGGGTGGTGTGGTGGGTGGGTGAGTGCCAAGCTGTCCGAAAAACCGCTAGTTTCTGGCTGCCCAGTGCCTGATGACGGCATCGTGTTTGTTCAGGACCCTCCTTTTTCCCTCTTTAACACCAGCCAGCAGTCCAGCGGCACTATCCGTCCCTGAGAACCAGCTCCGTCTTTTTCTTTTGTTATATTACTCAGCTGGCAAACCGCAGGTAGTGCGTTGAGATATCTGAACTAATATTTTTTTGTAATGAAAAATTCAGGCTAAATTTTGAAACATTGAACAATATTTCGAGAGATCGTGGAATTTAATATGTACACTACATACCTATCAGAACTCTAAATTTATGTGCCCACACACTGAGTTTCATATAGTATGTGCAACTCTACATCTTTTAGTTTTAGTCCACACTTTAACCAGTACTGAATAACATCCTAACTTTAGGATACAAGCGAGGCTGGTAGCGCAATAAAAGCTAGGTATGCATCCACAATCTCTGGCGGGGGGGGGGGGGGGGGGGGGGGGGTAGGGGGGGGGGGGGGTAGGGGGGGGGGGGTCATGAAGATCTGTGTCAATTGCAGTTGTACTGGTCTGACTTGGACACTGACTGTTTCCAGGCAAAATAAACACTAGAGGGGACAGAAAAGAAAAGTGAAGTGTTGTGTGGGTGACAGTCAACTGCACAAGATAAACATTGGGCTGTTGGCACCAGTTTTATGAGTTTTGTGACTTCACCCTGCGGTCAGGGGGTATCGGATTTCCCTGAAATTTCAGGGACTCGGGTGGCGTTGGAGCTAAGACTGTAGTGGGTGAGAAAGTTCAGAAAGAACGCGCGGGCACACGCTTTCGCAAAGTTGATGTTAGTGGAGCATCTTGGTGCCGAAGTTTTCAGAGTTTTTTGCCATGGCCAATTCCAATCCCTGATTCGCTTAGCAGACGAGCGGCAAGCGGGGCAGGTGGGAGGGCCGTCCGAGTGATGGCATCGGTAAGTATTTTTCGTAAAAATACATTTTAAAGAAAAATTCATTTGTTTCTTCAAAAACATTACCGATGCCATGACTACATGGGAGAAAAGCAAAGAGGAGGGGGGGTGCCGCAGAACTTGTAACCCCACAAGCTAGCCAGACCCGCCCGTCCCAGAGCAAACTCCCGACAATTTTAGCTAAAGGTTACCAACGGCACCAAAGGTGCCGGGAGGGAGTGTTGCGCCGGCGCGATGTCCCCCACGAGGGCCAGGTTCTCTCGCTGGCCAGCCAGGTTTCGGAGGTAGAACCGGGTGAAGGTCGACTCAGTCCGCCAGCCTACGGCAGCCACAATGTCTCGGACAGCACAGTTGCGGTCGAATGCGATGCTAGCAGCCATGGCTCGGACCTTGGGGGCCCTAAAGTGAAGTCGCTAGGCAGCGTCGGGGCAGAGGTCTGGGTAGGCGGAACGTATCACCCATCTTAGCCAGGAAGAGATCGTCTGGGCTGAGATGTCTTGTCTACCTGGGGACAGAGGGAGAAAGAGGCGGGTGTGTCCCCGGCGGAGCGGCTTGGTTCAGCGTAGGTAAACACGTAAGGCTCTCACTGGGTCCTGTTGTCTGACTTCCCTGTTGAGGTCGATCGACTTCAGCGGTCGTAAAGTGATCACCTGGGGGGCTGTCAACGGGGACTGATTCTTGGCCAAGAAGGCCAGGTCCGTTAGTAGCTGCACGGAACCATCCGACCTGAACTGTAGGCAGGCAGGGCGCGCAGAGAGCACGTGCAGCTCACTCACTCTGGAGGCCGTGGCTAAGGCGAGAAGAAGCAGGTCTTTCGCGTAGCGTCGGCCAGGCTTGCTGGGGTAAGTGGCTCGAAATGTTTAGAGTGCAGCCAGGTGAGTACCCACGGTAAGTCCTAGCGAGGGATCAGGGAGCGGAGGGCAGGTCGCTGTATGCCGGAGTGGACCATAAGGTCAGCAAGGTCCTTACACTTTCCGGGGTCCGCGCGGCCCAAGTGCCGGTAAGTGTCCGCAATCATGGCGAGGTAGCCCCTGATGGTGATCGGCGCCAAGTGCTGTTCGGCGAAGAGCCAGAGGAAGAACTCGGCCAGTTGGGGGAAGTCAGATCGGTAGGGGAGAGGTGACAGAGGTCGCACCAGGCTAGAAGTACTCTCCACTTTCCCTCGTAGACTCGCAGGGTCGAGGGTCTGCGGGTGGCAGCGATAGCTTACATTGCTGCACTCGAGAAGCCTCTAGTGGCGAGGGCGTGCCGCACAACCTCCAGGCGTGGAGTAGGAGTCGCTCTGGGCACGGATGGTACAGCGCCTCGCGCGGTTGCTTGAGCATCGTGCGTGGGGCAGGAAGCCGCCAAGGGGGACCCCTGGCGAGGTTCAGGAGGTCAGTGGTCTAGGATCTGGACCAGCAGAATGGGGCCACTAGCAACAGGATCGCCTTGCCTCCCTTGAGCTTGAGCAGGACCTTGGGGACCAGGACCATGGGAGGGTAGGCATAAGCGATGAGGCCGTCCCAGGGGACGGATAGCGCATCCACTGCCCAGGCTAGGGGATCCGAAATGGGCGATACGAAGAGGGGGAGCCGACGGTTCCACCTCGTCGTGAAGAGGTCGATGAGGGAGTCTCCCACGTCAAACAGAACATCCGAAGGATGTCCGGATGAAGCACCCGCTCGATGTGGAGAAGTTGTCCATGCCGTGAGAGGGAGTCCACGAGGACATACAAGTGGCCCGGGAAATGTCGTGCACGGAGAGAGATGTCGCGATCTTCACACCACCCGAGTAGCCAGGAGAGAAGCAAGCAGAGGGCCGGGGAGTGCGTGCCGCCCTGCTTCTGGATGTAGGACACGACCGTGGAGTTGTCGGAGAGGACGAGCAGCTCCTGGCGACCGAGAGTCGGTTCTCAAGCGAGGAGGGCTGCCAAACTGCCTGCAGCTCCAGCCAGTTGAAATGTTTGTCCGCGAGGTCTGGGGGCCAGCTGCCGGAAGCCGTGGCGGACGTCGACAGCAGGTGCGCGCCCCAACCAGAGCGGCTGGCGTCGACGCAGAGGGACAACTGGGGTGGCGGGGAGGACAGGGGAACTCCGGCGGCGGGCCAGACAGGGTCGGTCCAACGGCGGAGATGCATGCAGGAGGAACAAGGGGGGAACCGGGACGGGGGTGTCGGTGTTTCCCACGGAGGTTCGCCAGTGGAGAGCAGGTGCAGTTGAAGCGGGCGGTAGTTGAGACGACCCAGGGGAAGGAGGTCTGCCACCGCACTCATCAGGCCCAGGAGCTGTAACCACACTCTGGCAGGGACCGCCTCCTGCTGCAACACCAGGCGAGCCAGGTTCGCGAGCTTCTGTATCCGCGGTTCCGGCAGTCTCACCAGGTTGAGGTCGGTGAGGAACTTCATGCCCAGGTGAACGAAGTGGCGGTAGTGGGGGAGGTCCGACTTCCCCAAGTTGACTATGAAGTCGATCCTGTCGAAAAGCGACAGCAACGTGTTTCGGTCCGTCTCCAGGGCGGCCGCCGACAATGCGAAGGAGCAGCTCGTCGCGGTAAGTCGAAGATGGGCTCGAGGCCGTCAGTCTTGCCATGGCGATGACGCTGTCCATGAGGCAGGTGAACACCCAGGGGCTGAAGTTAGGCCGAATGGGAGAGCGCGAAACTGGAAGACTACGCCGACGAAGGCGAAGCGCCGAAAGCGCCTGGAGGCCGGTGAACGAGGACGTAAAGGTAGGCGTCCGAGAGGTCCAGGCTGACGGCGAAGTCCAGAGGTCGCACCGAGGGATGAAGGGCTCTCGCGGTCTCCATTAGGAGAATGGCGCGGAGGTGTACCGGTTCAGGGCCGAGAAGTCGATGATCAGGCGCCACTTGCCTCCGGGCTTGGGGACCAGCTTTGAAGAGACGACTGTAGAAGGCGGGGGAGTCGGAGCGCGCGACAACCTCTGTGGCATCCTTCCGCAAGAGGGCGGAGATCTCTCCACGAAGCGCAGCTTCCTTGAGTGGGTTTGAAGGGGCGGACGTCCACACTGGGGAGCGTTGAGGGGCGGCGGCGTCCAGGGGTGGGGGGCGGGCGGTGACGTCCGGCGACGGGGGCCGGGCATCCCTGCCTGGAGGGCGGCGAGAGGAGGGACTACCAGTCCGCAGAGAGAACCGAAGGAGATGGAGCGGGTGGGCCAGAGGTCCCTGTACGCGTCCTTCACCGTCTGCTAGGTAGGATCGAAGCGTAGCGGTTCGCGGAAGGGGCCAGAAGCAGCTGTCTGCGTAGGTTCGGCGGCACCAGGCATGGTGTTGACGGAAGCGTGGTAAGCCGCCGGGGCGGCCAGGGCTAAGGCGAGGACGTCTCCTAACAGCGGAGTGAAACGACGGGCGCCAGGTCTCCTCCACATGAGAGAGGACAGCTCGCGTAACCATGTCGAGCAGTCCTGCACAGGCGAGGTGTTGTGGAAGAGGGACGCTGTCTGATCCAGAGGTTGCAAGGTGGCGGGTTCCGTCGCGACGCAAATCCGAGGAGAGTGATGGCGAGGGGCGAGCGGGAATCCTCCGAGACGTGTGGGGAAGTCCAAGGCCGAGGTCGAGGCATCCAGGAACAAGGAGCCCGAAGCAGACCTGGTCGCCGGGTGGGGAGCGTAGGAACGACGGGCAGAGACTGCGGAGCAGGGCAGGCGACGACGCTGAGGTCCGGGATCGAGAAGCTGCGGAACAGCTGACAGGAGGCCGTAGTCCGTGAGGGAATGTGTCACCGTGGGCTCCGAATGCGCAAGCGGGTGTCCAAGCTGTGTCCATCCTGGAGCGATCCAGGGGTCGCCTGTCATGGGCCGCCAGACTATGCAGAAGGTCAGACGGCGGGAGGTGTACTTCCTTGTCTTGTCGTGTGATGCTTGGGTTCCGCAAGGCGGGGCGAGCTAGCTCGCTGCGGGCCAGGCTCGAGCGAGTGGGCGCGCAAGGGGGGAAGACCTCCCCCAACGTCAGGGCTTGGTAGCCGTTTGTTTTCCGCAACGCGGGGCGAGCGGACTCGCTGCGGACCAGACTCGAGAGAGTGGGTGCGCAAGGGGAGATCCCTGGTAAGCTGTCCCCCAACAGCAGCGTGGGTGCGTCTTCGTTGGTCAGGGGCCGAGGTATGCGTGAGGCTGCAGGACGGCGGTGGATGTTCACGCCAACAGCAGCTCCATAGCTGGGACCAGCTCCTCCACCAAGGGTGCGCAGACATCGCAGGTGCGGCCGGAGGCACACCAGGAGCAGGAGAGGCACACTGCATGCATACTGTCGGCCACAGGAAAACGCCACATCGGGTGCAGGTGTAGACTGGACAACTGCAACATCAGATCAGAACAAGCACCAATATAGCGTCCCAGTAGTCCATTCTGCGGCATCTTAATGGGGACGGCACGTGTCGCCGGTCGCAGCTGCTATGTGCAGTGCTTATAACAAGCCAGGGCCTTCCTATAGGGACGCTTGTTATCATATGCATAGGCGAAAAGAGGGACTACAGAGCCCCAGAAGGTGCGAATTTATTCTATATTAATTATTGAGTTATAGCACTGCCGAATAGGGGCTGACTACACAAAGAAATTAATGGTATAATAGCGTTATGCCAGCATGAAGTGCACTGTGGACAGGAGTGCAGTAGAAAACCTTCCCTTCTTCCAGTCCAAGGTATAAGAAACACCGAGTACATATCTGAACATGGCTACTAGCATGTCAGGATACATGGGTGTGCATGACACAGACATCGCCAGTGTGTCTTAAAAATACGACGAACACACTGGGTGTCACTAAACAACGTGTGTGTATGCATCAAGTTCATAAAATGTGGTGTGAGAACACCAACATAAGGGGGCATACACGTGTGATCGTAAAAAAAAAATATATGGGTGAGCACACTAGTGTGTCTACAAGAAAGTGGATACATGTGCATGCTAGAATGGGTGCGCAAGACAAATAGACACCATCATCAAGAAGACGGGTGGTCGTGGCTGCCACCCCACGTCACAAGTGCACCCAAGCATGCAAAACACCGACAGTGATGCCGGCGCCAGAGGCGCCGGTCGCTGGCACACATCGAGACCTTACCTAGCCATCCTGCAGAGGCTGGGGGGAGGGAATAACCTGACACGCAGAAGCTGGAGCACTATACCCAGGAGCCGGGGGCTGCACACGTCGGGCAAGGGCGCCGAGTCCATGACGGAAGGCCAGGACCGGAACACTGACGAACTTGTCCGAAGGCGCTCCAGAGAGACCTGTCACGGGAACAGGGCGCCATAGGCCAAAACTCCTTCCACGACGGGCAAGGTGCAGCGGCAGCGACGAAAGCGCAGCGGACCGGTCACGAGCGAACTTGTAACGAGGGCGCCAAGCAGGAGGCACAGGAAGCAACAGTCAAGGGCCCAAGGCCCAGCACAACACAAGCTGGTAACAAGTGTCCACGCTGCTAGACCCAAAGGCACAGTGACGCACAAGGCACAGAAGTGAACTGTCCAAGGGCCACGAGGCCCAGAAAAACAACACTTCTCGCTGTTTCCGTCGCCGTTGAAGAAAGGCACAGGCAGAAGAAACAATCCAGGCTCAAGCCAGGAAAAGGCACACACACACCGCCGGGCTTAGGCCAAGGTCAAAAGAGCACCGGTGGGAACCATACACAGCCAAAGGCTTCACAAGTAGGAGGCTAACAGAACACGCGTCTGAACTCTTGGTGCTAGCCAGATTACCTGTATGGGGTGGGACGGGAGGCTACTCGGATGCTGGGTCACGGCACTCCCAGATAGCTTCCCTTGGCCCAATAGGTACACGTCGTAAGTTTTTGGCTAAAATTGTGTAAGCTATAGGTAATCCTATGTAGTCATGGCATCGGTAATGTTTTTGAAGAAACAAATAACATGAAATACTTTTCTGCTCTTCTCCTTGATGTGCACAACGGCCAGTAATCAAACAAAGTGCACACTATATGACTGGGGGTGCTCATTTTTTGATGGAAACCTTCAAAATCCAATTTGCTCTCTTTTACTAGCAAAATCATGTACTAGTTTGCTACTGTCTTAGAGTGTCTATCAGCCCTAGCAGTAAAGTTGCAACTTTGAGCCATATCTTAGATGTCTCTGTTCCTTGGAAATGGAGAGCATAGCATTTGGGTACAGGCACATTCTAAATCTATTGACTATTCACTGCTTACAGACTTGGGAAAGAACGTATATGAAGCAAATTCATGAATATTAATTTGCTTGTTATGCAGTATATCAGTCCATAGTGTTCCCTTCTCTGACGCATGTACTGATGTATAACAAGCAAATAAATATTTATAAATTTCTTTGATATACAGGTACATTCATTCCCAATAACCCTTCCAGGCAAAGAAGATTCAATCTTGATAATTGTATTGGTCAAAACAAAAACACTAAATATACCCCATTAACAAGCTCCTTATGCTCACTAGTAATAAAATACTTCTTAGTGTGTACATACTCTCGAAGTTTCTTTACCACACACACACATAAATAGAGAACAGATGGTAGCAGGAACCTTACAGATTTTTCCTTCATTTTTACATCTAGCATTATTTGGGATTTATTCTTTTCAGTGGAGATATTGGATGACAATGAAGAGGCAGCCACCATACTCGCTGAGATTGTCCATCGCCAGGCAGCAACACATCTCGACATTGACAAACTGGACAAGCTTAAATCTGTGGAAATCAGCTCTAGTGACATTGGCATTTGGATTGACCCTATAGGTGACATTAGCTTTTTCATCAGCCAACTGCATAATCTCAAAACCGTGGCCATGCGTAACTGTAAAATTTGGATCATTGTTATGGGATTAAGTTGCTTGAATCACTAGCATGGGTGACAGTGTGCAAAATTGGAACAACTGAAACCGGTCCACTTATTAATGATGCACCATAATCCATTGCCAGCAAGAGACATAAATTCTCAAGAGTCCCTGCAGATGCAGGGGCTCATGAAAATGTATGCCTCTTGCCGATGGAACAGGCTGGCAGAAGAGCTGTGCTGTCTGAATCAAAAAGCTGAAATTCAGCGTTATGGGATTTTGAAAAAGCTGAATCAGTCTCCAGAGCTGAAGCTGTCGCACACTCATTCGGTGAAAAGTTACCTAGCAAAAAAAGAAGAAATGTTACTGTGGGTGTGCTTTGGGCCTGAATGCACACAGCGCAATGAAGTTTAAAGCTCACCCATGGCAACAAGGCAGTTTCTGAAACGTAAGTGCTTTTCTCTGGTCTGCAAACTTCTAGCCTTTCATTGGCCTTTCATCTAGAAATAGGGAGCAGTGTGTATGCTAAGTGATACTGCTCAAATGGATTTAGAGTTGAGGTGTTCCCGCTATATGCAGAGATCATTAGCTGTGCATCTGTTAGTTTTGCAGAGGCAATGTATATTTCCTTCTATCATGTGTACATTATAAGTGATGTGTATTGTATTCTGTCGCAGATTCCACAGCACAGTACATCAAAGGCACGGTAGGGGAACTGGATGAGAATGGAGTGACTGAAAATGGAGGTCTGCAGTGTGTAGTGGTTCTCATCGGTGCTTTTCAGAAATCTACAGGCCTTCCCATCGTGGGCGTTGCAGTGCAACCCTTCTGGGAACTGGATCCTGAGACTCAGCAGTAAGTTTACTTCCATCTGCCAGAAGCATTGATTCTTATCGTTCTGTGCAGGATACTTGGGTTCAGGACTCGGTTGCATGAGTGAGCCAATGGTTTTATCCCTTCCGTTCTCAAGAGGCATACCTCATAGATTCTGCTGGGGCCAGCTGCACAAGTGAGCTTAGTCCTGCGCCAGCCACTAAGCAAGGTGCTGCGCTAGTCCTGCGCCAGCCACTAAGCAAGGTGCTGCTCTATAGTGCAGCACCTTGCTTAGTGGCTGGCGCAGGACTAAGCTCACTTGCGCAGCTGGCCCCAGCAGAATCTATGAGGTATGCCTCTTGAGAACGGAAGGGATAAAACCATTGGTCACAAAAAGGTCACTGGAGTGCATAAGACTCTATGTCTCTGGCTCATAGTGTACAAGAGACAAGTTTAAAATAGGAGCGATTTCAATCTTTCGGTCAGCCAGTGCTGCAAGCAGAAGGCATTGATTCTCGTGAGACACTGAAGTGACAGGGGCTCATGAGAATCTCTGGCTCTTGCTGAACATGTTAACCCCTTCACTGCCGAGGAAAAAATTGTGCACTGCCCAACTGCAAGAAGTATAGGTCCTCTTGATTTTCATGAGCACCTGCATAAAGTTTTATGCCTGTTGCTTGCAAAGATCAACCAAAGGTACCGCTTCAAATTGAGGTGCTCATCTGGGGTTAACTCTACGACTGATTTCCCTGTTGAAGTAACATGGATGACAGTCTTCATTCAGTCCTGGAGACTGATTCAGCTTTTTCAAAATCCCAGAGAGCAGAATTTCAGCTCATTGGTTCATCCCTTCAGCCAACCTGTTCCACCTACAAGAGGCGTACATTCTCAAGAGCCCCAGTCGATGCAGGGGCTCATGGATCATGGGGCATAGGTGTGCAATGGGCCGTTTTCAGTCATTTCAATTTTTTGCACAGTCAAAACACGTAAAATGGTAAGTTAACCCTTATCATTCGGAATACACCTGTGTGTGAAATAGGTTTGACTAAAATAGTTCAAATATAGTGCCAGAATAGCTTGGAGGCTCTAGGCGCCAAGCTATTCTGGCACCACTCTAGAACTAAAGCCATTGGTCTATATCCTAATCTGTAACTACTATAATGTAGCTTGCATAATTATGGCAGTGTACAAATTTGAAGCTTTTAACCTCAGTATGATATGGGTTAAAAGTGTGCCTCCTTGTGCTTGTATTAACCCCATTGTCCAAGCAGTAACTGATACTGTAAACAGTCCCAGGGGCTGTACGTACGTTTTTGTTTCTGAATTCTTTGTTCATTTAACGACCACATGGCAAAACGTGGATACAAATTGATCTCAGCAAGATGCATAGATCTTCATGAGCCCCCGCAGCTGCGGGGGCTCATGAGGATTTTGTCACTGGCTGTTGGATCGTGTTCACGTTTTCTTGGCAGTGAAGGGGCTAATGATGATAAGTGTGTGGATAATCATCAAATACAATGCTTACTTTTTAGGTGGTCTGACCAGACCACATGGGGTGTCTGCTGTGGAGATGTCCAAATGGCTTCCGTCGACAAGAGCCCCAACAGTTTCAAAAGGCCTGTCATCGTCATGAGCACCAGCGAGGCGGACCCTGTCAAGCAAACACTCAGCAAATTTCACGTACGATTTGCTCACGGGGCTGGCTACAAACTCCTCTGTACTGCTCAGCTGCGAGTGGATGCTTATGTGTTGAGCAAGAATACTGTTTACCTCTGGGACTGTTGTGCCCCTCATGCCATTCTGCGTGCGACCGGGGGAGGGGTGGTGTGTTTTCAGGATGCTCTGGTAGGAGCTAGAGGTCTCCAACATGGTAACCTGTCTGCATCAGAGCTGAAAGAGTATGAAGTGAGTTATCTGCCATCCACTTCACAGAGTGATGGCACAGGAAAGAGTATTAATGGCATCATCGCTTATAGTTGTTCTGAAGTGTTGGAACAAATAGTGAAATCACTCATCAAGTAATTATTATTTTTCACTTTTTTGCATGTCTAGTTTTTCTTTCCTGTGATTTTTAGTCCTTCTGCCATAAGTGGTCTTAGTAATTGTTAAGCATTGTCTTAGAGTCTAAGACAGGAAAATGTTAACACAGGAAAAAAAAAATTCTCATGCCAATGTATGCATAATCCCCTTGTAAATGCAGCCATTGGTGCTGTTTACAGTACAGGTGGCGGCATGCACAAGGGGGTTTAAATGACTCTTTTTCAAAAGGTCACAGATTTGAAGCTTGCTAGGATGAAAAATATTGCCCGAACTTTTCGTTGTTTTAATGCTCTATCAGTGAAATCACTAATGCAAAAACAGACTTTACCTTAACCTTGTGCATGCAGCCACCAGGACTGTTTACAAGGGTTAGAACAGTTTATTGAATGTTTTGATAGGCATAAACTTTATGTCATGAGAGCAATTTATTACCCGTAGTCTGTGGTGCATGGTATTACATGTATATTGTTGTGATAGTATTTAAACTTTTATTTATGCTTTTTGCATGCATTGCAGAACTGTTACTAATGCTCTTTGCTTGTGTTGCAGTCATATGAGTAATGACTACAAAATGGCTTTGTCTGCCTACAGACCACAATATAGAAGCCAGTACTGTATTTAAATACATGTATGCTGACGAGCAAAAAAATGTGACATTGTTGGAATCATCGCAAACAGTGTTTCTGATGATTCCAAAATGTAGCATTTCTTTTGTTCATCAGTATATTTACGTCCAGCACATACCGTAGATGTATTAACCCATTCAGCCCTGATGCGCTACAGCAGGAGATGGGTCAACCATGATAATTCAAGGGTAGCGCCAGATGAGCTTGGCGCTTGTCAGCGCCAAGCTAATCTGGCACTGCCCTTGAATTATCATAGTCGATCCATCTCCTGCAACTGGTGCATAGTCATTAGATGATGCATTCAAAATGTGGGAAGTACAGCCGTCAGGCTGAATGAGTTAATGCAAGTCAGTCTCAGTGCACAATGTTCTGTTATACATAGCAAGGAAATGGTACTGGGTAAAACATGGTACATAATGGAAATTGTTGCAATCGCCTACCTGCCTTTGGTTGGTGTGGACAGTGGGTGGTGTTTATGACTGTCTGTCCGCTTTAATAATAATAATAATGTACATTTATATAGCGCTTAACCTCCAAATGAATGATGCTCTAAGCGCTTTACAAGAGCAAAAATTGCAGAACAAAAAGTACAGAAAGAAAACGCTACAATAAATGTTACAAAAACTAAAGTGACATATATCAAAAGCTCACACTCACACATACCGTTACAAAAACAGTTATTGCCAAAGATTGCTAACGCACAGAAAATGCATCTATACGCATAAAAAACAAATAGGTCTTGAGCAGTGATTTAAAAGCAGAGTTGGAGCATGTCTGACGTGGGCTGGAAGGTCATTCCAAGTGACTGGACCGAAATGAGAAAAGGCACACAGGCCCTGGCTAGACTTCTTTCGCCTAGGAACCCTAAAAATATACGTGTCTGATGCTGGAGGGACCTTGAAGGCATGTTTATGAACCAGGTCGGACAAATATGGGGGAGCAGAATTGGCATTGTAACAAATAACAGAAACCTTGTACACAATTCTTTGAGATACAGGCAGCCAGTGCAGATCAACAAGTAAGGGTGTTATGTGCTCACGTTTCGGTACTCTGTAAATTAGTCGGGAAAAGCAGTTCATAACTCTTTGAAATTTATCAAGACGATTCTGAGGAACACCAGCCAAAACGGAATTACAGTTGTACAGTGAACCCTGATTACATCAGTTGAGACATGCAGTAGACAGATATGGTATGGTTGACGTTGGCATTTAAGACATGGTGTGTATGAATATAATACAGCAAATGAAGTTAGCGTTCAAAGTGTGACACGGACAGGATAAGCTGCAAATGAAGTTAGCGGTCAATGCTGGCATTTGCGAAATGCCGCACACAAATAAAGTTTGCATTTGAGACATGCATGTCTCAAAAGCGAACTTCATTTGACACAAATCTGTGTACAGCATGTCACATATTTAATGGGAGGCTGTGGCTGACCTTGCCAACATAATGCATAGTTTCTGTTGTGAATCTGTCGCTTTGGTGCTCATTTTATAAAGGTGCTTTTAGCACAAGGTTCACAACTCAGATTTACATGTGAACGTGTGTTTGTTTTCTCAAAACACATTACCGATGGTATTACAACTAGGAAATGTTTCTTAGCTAGTCTAATTTTAGCCCAAAAATTGTTGTGTACGATAATGGCCATGATGGCAGGAGAGGGGCGCCATAGGTTAGGCGGAAACCCGGTAGCCTCCCTTCCGGTTCAACCACGCATGTGCTCAGTGCTCAAATCACCAGTCAGTTTCTTCGCTAGTCGCGTGAGGTTGTGTACGCCTGTGGCTCCTTCATTCGTTGGCTTTCGTTCACTGCTTCGACTTTCTACTGTGTGAGAGGGATTGTGGCCTTTGGGCTGGGACGCTTTCGTGTGTGCGTTGTTTCGAGAGGACTTCCTAACAACGCTGGTGAGCTGTGCTCACTGTCGGCCGGTCGCCTTCAACTTCTGGTGCCCTTGGGGTTCGTCCTTGGCCTACCTCGGGGAAGGCCTGGTTCGGTGGCGGACGGCGCGTTCCTGGTCTTCTCGGGTGACTGTCGTCTCTGCGCCTGGCACCGGTCCCTGCGTGGCCGGTCGGAGCGGGTTGGCGCCTTGATAGGACGGCCTCGGGCTTCACCGCTGACACCGCTCTTCGTTCCTCTCCTTTCCCAAACATGGCGAGGTATAATCTCGGTCACTGCTTCCGTACGGCGCTCAGGGAGGGTTTGAGCGCCGCACGCCAGCATACGCCGTATCTCCTTCGTTCGTTTCGCGCGTTTCGTTGCCTGCCGGCTGCGGCAGGTTCGATTACCTTCACATAGATTGTTCTGTTTTGTGTTGCAGTTGGCAAGTCCGCACCTGTATCAGATGTGGACAATTCCAGTGGCCGAGCGATGGACACGAGGTGTGCCTGCCCTGTTCAACCTGTACATCTTCCCAACCGTGCCTGGTCTGCGCCCCCTGGCGGGAAGAACAATGGAATCAGCTATGGGGTTTCTACCGTGCACTTCCGACGCCAGCACGTATACAGGGCCATACACCGGTAAGAACCACAGACCCGACTAGTGGGTATTACCTGGTGAGAGGACAGTCTACGCCGCGACTTACACCGCGAGTCCGTCCTCCTGGGCCGGCAGCGAACACAGACCCGACTAGTGCGCGCTGTCCGGTAGCAGAAACTAGTACTGAAGTTTCAGTCAGGCCCTCTTCCTGGAACAATATAGACACGCCGGTAATCACCACAGACCCAACTAGTGGTGCTTATCAGACGTTAGAACGTTCTCCATCGCGACTTCGGTCGCTTGCTCGTTCTACTACACCGGCAGCAGGTACAGACCCGACTAGTGCACGCTGTCCGGTTCCGCCGATCCTTTCAGCGCGAGACAAAGTACAGGTACAGGCTTCAGTTCCGGTAGCGGTCTCGGCACAGGAGATGCCCGCTTCCCAGCAGAAGGATACTCCTCCTCCACGCATCCACAGAGTTCGGCGTTCAGGTACGGACCGTTACTCACCTCGTTCCAGAGAGCAGAAGCACCGGACGGTCTCCCGCTCTTCTCGCCATCGTTCACCCTCCAGGGACAGGTCACCGCGGCATAGGCATGCCTCCAGATCTTCCCGTACCAGTAGGCCATCGCGGACGGTGTCCGGGGTCGGATCTCCGCAAGTGGTGCGTCGGTCCAGACCGCATTCTCCAGATGTGAGACATTCTACTCGGAGAACGCGCCATTCGTCTACTCCACCCCCCAGGCCGTCGTCGTCCAGAGGCAGTCGACGCTGCCGCCGCCAATCCCGTTCTAGGAGTCCCCGCTCCCGCCGTGAGCCCTCCCCGCGGGGTAGGAGGTCGCCTCGACGCTACGCTCATCGTTCTCGCTCTGGGTCTCAAGTCACCTCCCCGGTCCGTTCGTGGCGTCACCGCTCCGTGAGACCTTCTCCGGCCAAGGCCTCGGTCACATCCCGGCTCGTCGCGGAGGCTGGGCCCACACTCTTAGCACGAACCGGCCCCACCCACCTCGCTCTGCGATTAGAGGATGACGCGCTCAGCCTTGCTCCTGAGGACTCAGTTTCGGCTTTACTTCGGGACGACAGCCCCGCGCACTCTATCCCGGCGCCCCCTGACGTGGATCAAGATGAGCAGGAACAACATCCGTCAGCAGTGGGACACAGGTTGGAGACTCTGCGTGCCCTGGACGAGGCAGCTCGCATCATCTCGGCGTGCCTGCCGCCGGAAGACTGTCCTCCTTCTCCGCCTGCGAAGAAGAAGGCCGCGGCCTATGTAGATGCGGAACTCCATACCAAGACTTTTAAAACTCTTCCTCAACCTCCGGGTTTCAGCAGCCTACGGGACGCGTTCTCGGCTCGACTCGCGCAGGGACACTTGGGCGCCGCTGGATTCTTCAATGACTCTAAGTGGCCGGCGGACCTACACATGTTTTTTCGACAATCTTGGTACGCGGGACATACTCAGAGCTTTACCTGCGCACTACCCAAACCGGACCCAGCTGCTTGGGCCCTGGCGGCGATTCCGGCACGGACCCCTCTGCTTCCAGGAATCGATCAGACAGGTAATCTCATACGCAACGCCTTAGCCTCCGCGGGATTTCTTGACCTTCTGACGCAAGCCATGGTTCGTCGCGTAGAGGAGGCTTGGCATCCGTCCCTTACGCCGCTGCTGGGGGATCTGCTAGCCCTGGCCGTCTCTGGTAACCGGGCCTCCTACCACACCTGTGTCAACGCTATGGCTGCGGCGGCCAACTGTGACCTTTAAGCTTTTGCGTCGGGATTTCCTCCTCCGCTCCTGCCCTCTCCCCAATGACCTAAAGCTCCAACTTCGTCAAGGTGGACGTCTCCCCCCCAGGCCCCCTGCCTTCCCCCGTACCCGTCCCACTGCAGGATCCTCTTCGGCCCCCGCTCCCAGGACCTGGCCCAAGCCTGCCCGACGCCCCGGGCGGGGCAGGGCCTTCTGACGTTCTCCACCTTCGGGCTCCGTCGACCGCGCTGGGACCTCTGGTCGGCGGGAGGCTCGCACGGCACAGCGCCGCCTGGCGGGCGCTGTTCCCGGACGACCCCTGGATTCTTTCAACCATCTCCCTCGGTCTGCGGATCTCCTTTCGGTCCCCGCCCCCACTGCAACGTACTCCGGCGTGGACCTTGGTTCCGACAGACCAGCTCAAGGCAGACGCTCTGCGCAATGAGGTGACCGCCCTACTTCGGAAAGCAGCGACAGAGGTGGTGACGCGTCTCGACTCCCCAGCTTTCTACAGCCGGCTGTTTGTAGTTCCCAAGCCGGGCGGCAAGTGGCGTCCTGTGATCGACCTGTCCGCGCTCAACAAGTTTATAGTAGCTCCACGCTTTCGCATGGAGACAGCTCGGGCCCTGCGTGCCTCGGTGCAACCCCTCGACTTTGCAATCAGCCTGGACCTCGCGGATGCTTACCTTCACGTGCCCATGCACCCAGCGTCCAGACGCTATCTACGCTTCGCCTTCGACCAGTTCCGCGCACTTCCCTTCGGCCTCAACCTCAGCCCATGGGTCTTCACACGCATCATGGACGCAGTGGTAGCCAAAGCCCGTCGGACCTCCACGAGCCCCACGTCCAACTACCTGGACGACCTGCTCCTGAAGAATCAGGCCTCTGCCGCCTTGGAGGTGGACCGGGATGCCTTGCTTCAGCTCCTCAAGACGCTGGGCTTCATAGTCAACTTCGGCAAGTCCGACCTCGTGCCGTCACGCCATTTCGTCCACCTAGGCATGGAGTTCTACACCGACCGCAATATCGTCCGGCTGCCCGAACCCCGCATTCAGAAGCTGGCGGAACTAGCTCGGCAGGTATCCCAGAAGTCTTCGATTCCCGCCAGGCAGTGGCTTCAGTTGCTGGGGCTGATGAGCGCGGCAGCAGACCTTATTCCATTAGGACGTCTCTACTCCCGGCCGCTACAGTTGCACCTTCTGCTACACTGGCGTCCGTCGACCTCCGACCTAGAGTCTCCGGTTCCGATTCCGTCGTTGCTCCGTCCTCACCTTCTACGCTGGGCGGACCCCCTCTGGCTCGCAACAGGAGTGCCGCTGTTCTCGCCACCGCCCTCCCTCTCCATCTGCGTAGACGCGAGCCTCTCCGGTTGGGGAGCACACCTTCTACCCTCCTTCGAGACGGCCTCCGGCCGGTGGGACCTGGATCTCCGGGACCGACACATCAACTGGTTGGAACTGGAAGCCGTCTGGCAAGCCCTTCGTGTGTGGGAAGCTCGCCTGCTTCACCGGGAGCTACTGGTGTTGTCGGACAACTCTACGGTCGTCGCCTACATCCAGAAGCAGGGCGGTACCCGCTCCCCATCTCTCTGCATCCTCCTGTACCAAGTGCTCCGGTGGTGCGAGGATCGGGACATTTCTCTCCGTGCTCGACATATCCCGGGCCACTTGAATGTGCTGGCCGACTCCCTCTCCCGTCGCGGTCAGCTACTGCACACCGAGTGGTCACTGCGTCCGGACATCTTTCGGATGATCGGCGCTACCTGGGAGTCACCCATGATCGACCTATTTGCCACGAGATGGAATCGCCAACTCCCTCTTTTCGTCTCGCCGATTCCAGACCCCTTGGCCTGGGCAGTGGACGCCCTCTCCATCTCCTGGGATGGACTGGTTGCCTACGCCTACCCACCCACGGTCCTCATCCCCAAGGTTCTTCTCAAGCTCAGGGGCAGCAACACTATCCTGTTTCTGGTGGCCCCGTTTTGTTGGACCAGGTCGTGGACGACCGACCTCCTGAATCTGGCGACGACCCCCGCACTACAGCTACCCACTCCACGAACGATGCTCAAGCAACCGCGGCAGACGCTGTACCATCCTTGTCCAGAACGTCTCCTCCTCCACGCCTGGAGGTTGTCCGGCAAGCCCTCTCCGCTAGAGGCTTCTCAGGTGCGGCAGTGGACGCGATCGCTACAGCCCGCAGAGCCTCGACCAGACGAGTTTACGAGGGCAAGTGGAGAGTTCTCAGCACCTGGTGTGACGACAGACGCCTCTCCCCCACCGAGTTGACAGTCCCTCAGCTGGCGGACTTCTTCCTCTGGCTTTTTCACGACCAGCGTTTAGCTCCCATCACCATTCGAGGTTACTTGGCCATGATCGCTGATACTTACAGGCATCTAGGACGTCCCGACCCGGGCGCCTGCAAGGACCTCGCCGATCTGATGGGCCATTTCGGTCTGCATCGTCCCGCTCTACGTACACTGCTGCCACGTTGGGACCTACCTTGGGTCCTTACTTGGCTCAACTCGGCCCGCTTTGAGCCGTTACAGCTGGCGAGACTACCGGACGTGACGCGGAAGACCTGCTTCTTGCTAGCCCTCGCCTCAGCCTCCAGAGTCAGTGAGCTGCACGCCCTCTCTACTCGCCCCAACTGTTTACAGTTCCGGACGGACGGTTCGGTGCAGCTGCTTCCCGACCCGACCTTCCTAGCCAAGACCAGATCTCCACTCGTGGCACCTCAACTGGTCACCATACTACCTCTCAGAGAACCACGCTCCGATCGAGAGTCCCGGCAACAGGACCCAGTTCGAGCGTTACGTGTGTACCTGCGCCGGACCAAGCCCCTCCGCAGGGGACGCACCCGCCTTTTTCTTCCTCTGTCCCCAGGTAGAAACGACATCTCAGCCCAGACTATATCCTCCTGGCTTCGGTGGGTGATACGATCCGCCTACCAGGAACTCGCCCCTGATGCAGCAAAACGCATGAGGATCAGGGCGCACGAGATCAGAGCCATGGCCACGAGCCTCGCATTCGAACGCAACTGTGCGGTCAAGGACATCGTGGCGGCTGTGGGCTGGCGAACAGAGAACACCTTCGCTCGCTTCTACCTGAGGGACCTCTCCGGCCAGCGGCGGAACCTAGCGCTGGTGGGAGACATCGTGGCGGCGCAACACTCCCTCCCGGCGCCCTAGGCGCCGTAAGTATCTTCACTAAAATTAGAGGGAGGTTGCTTGGGGTGGACTCTTCTAGTAGCTTCGATGGCAGGGGTAGGGGCGGTTAGCGGCACCCACCTCCTTTTCGGGATTCTTCCTAGTTGTAATACCATCGGTAATGTGTTTTGAGAAAACAAACGTATTTTTCTTTAAAATAAGTTTTTTTGAAAAATACTTACCGATGGTATTACTCGAAGGTCCCTCCCACCTGCCCCGCTCGCCGCTGCTCCGCTAAGAAACTGACTGGTGATTTGAGCACTGAGCACATGCGTGGTTGAACCGGAAGGGAGGCTACCGGGTTTCCGCCTAACCTATGGCGCCCCTCTCCTGCCATCATGGCCATTATCGTACACAACAATTTTTGGGCTAAAATTAGACTAGCTAAGAAACATTTCCTAGTTGTAATACCATCGGTAAGTATTTTTCAAAAAAAACTTATTTTAAAGAAAAATATGTTTCTCATCTGCAACATTTTTTTTTTTTTTTTTAAATTTTTGTTTTGTCAAGAATTTTCAGCAGTATATGCTAAGTATGTAGACTGTATGTGTTTCACTGTCCGAGTTGCTGTGAAGAAGAAAAGCATGTTTCCTTTGTTGGATATTTAAGTTTTAACACATTCAGCCCCCGACACACCACAACAAGACATGGATCGAGCATGATAGTTCAAGGGTGGTGCTAGAATAGCTTGGCGCCCATAGGCGCCAAGCTATTCTGGCTGTGGCACCACCCTTGAACTATCATGCTCGATCTGTCTCTAGAATTGTAATACAGTCCTTCAGAGGGCAACTTGAAAATTTGGGGATTTGTCCTGGCGCAGACTGTGTTAAATTTGTCAAAGTAGACCCCACATCCCTATCACAGACTTTGCATTTTCTTTTACTTAATATATTTGTGTGCAATATTGTTATGTTTTGATCATTGTCTTTCATGCATTTAACGGTATTCCAGCCAGTGATATGTGTTTGTACTGACTTATTGTTTATACTAATTTTTGTCTGTCAAGATATATTTATTCTATATTGTAGCTTGAAGACATCCGTTACTTGCAGATTTTATTGTGGATCGATGTACGATTTATAATCAAAATCTTTTTATACATGTATTTGTTTCCTCAAAATCCATTACCGATGGCATTACTGTATGGAATATACCCCTTTACTTACCCGATTTCAGCCTAAGCACCCTTGTGTATACCTACCCAACAAGGGGCGTAAGAAAGAGAGAGAAAGTGTAACCAAGTGACCAGGTAGTCTCCCCTCCTTCTATCCGGTCATGCGCCGTAACTTACCTCCAGTCGTACCCTTTGCTCCCACGTGCATGGTCACTGGCTTCAGCCTCTCTCGTTTGGATTGTTCTCTTCTCTTTACTTCACCTTAGTGGCTTATAAGGATGACGAGGTAAGGCCTCGGGTTATGCCTACGAGATAACTGGCCGTTTACTTCTCGTCGGTACCTCCCTTGGAAATTTTTTGTTCATTGTGGGCTTAGCCCTCGACCGGTCGTGAGTACTGTTCACGGGCCTTCGTGTACGGCCTTAGTGTTGTTTCTAATGGCGTCTTCTTAATAATAATAATAAGCGCATTAAATAGTCTTTGTGTTGCAGTGTACAACTTCGCATATGCAAACGTTGTGAAGGTTTTCAATGGCCCACGGACAACCACAAGTTGTGTCTGCCGTGTTCTGGCTGCTCCTCCGCTCGTTCCTGCACGGTTTGTGCGACTTGGAGTGAACGCACGTGGTCGCAGATGTGCGAATTTTATCAGTGTCGCCGCCCTGGGGCTTCGGAAGCTACTACGCCAATGGAGGAGAGGTCAGTGAGTAGCATTGTTATTCCTGTAGCCTTGGCCCCCCCTTAAATCTCCGCGCCGGCGGGTGACTTCGGCACTTGTTAGACTCGGTACTGGTTGGCCCTCTCACAGTGATGGCCGGTAGAGTCCAATCTGTCTCGCATGGCCCTTCGCAAGGGGTGGCCGAGAGACCTCTGCCAGTCTCGCATGGTTCTCCGCAAGGGGTGGCCGAGAGACGGAAAACGCGGGATTCCCTTCCGCCTTCGATAGCTTCCCGGCGACACCGTCCGTCGGCCTCTGCTCACCCTTGCAAGGGGCCGACTTCGGACTGGCACACCTTCTTGTACCACCTCGATAGGAGCCCGTCACCGCGACGTCGGTCTCCTTCTGTCAGGGCTCCCGGCCGTAGCCGGTCCCCTCGCGCCCCTCGGACTTGTTTTCGTCCCAGCCGTTCGCACAGAAGAGGCCCGCTGTGTGTCGGTCGGATGCGTCCCCTTGGGCCTTTTCTACGGAGCTTCCTCCTTTACACGTCGGCTGGGCAGGTCCCCCGGTTAGCACTACGGTAGTGCCCAGTTCTCGACTGCGGGCGTTTGGCTAGCTTTTCGCCTTTCTTTAGCTTGCCGCGCTGACGTTCGGATGTTGATTCTCCACCTCGGGACAGAGTTGCAGCTTCTCCTGTGTTTGGGGACGATGACGTTTTTAGCTTATTTCCAGAGGACTCCGCTTCCACCATTTTATCTCCGGATCTGGGCCCTCGTAACGCTTCGGACTTGGATGCACCAGGGGGACCGTCGGGAACGTCTGATACTTCGCGTGCACTAGACGAGGCAGCGTGTTTGATTGCTAAGATTCTTCCCTTGGAGAACTGCCCTCCGTCTCCCCCACTCAAGAGGAAAGCCGCAGGTTCGGTCGATGTTCCTCCTCAAGTCCTTGCCTCAGCCCTCGGGAATTAAAGATCTGATGGAAGCCTTTAACGAACACCTCGCCCTAGGCAAGCTCCGTGATTGTGGTTTCTTCGCCGACACGCGATGGCCCTCCGGCATCAATATTAAGTTTCGGCAGGCTTGGTACGCGGGACATTCTCAAGCCTTTGCCTGCCCCCTTCCACCTGTGGATCCAGACGCTCAGTTGCAGGCCTATGGCAAGGTTCCAGCCCGTCGGTTTTTTCCTCACGGTCTGGAGCACACTGCTACCCTGGCTCTTAATTCCATGGCGTGTCCAGTTTTTTTTTTACTTGGCTACTCAGGCGGTGGTTAGAAGCATAGAAGAATTTTGGGAGCAGCCGGATGAGTCTCCTCTTCGCGACATTCACTCCATAGCCATCACAGCGAATCGCGCAGTTCACCACGTTGCGATGAATTCCTTGGTGGCCGCGGCGAATTGTGACCTTGTCAGACGGGATGCCATGCTGAAGGGCTGTCCGGGCATCCCTGTCACTGCCACTGCCGTGGCTCAGCTGCGACGTGCCCCCCTCGGGGGCCCCTCCTCTTCGGCCCTACTTGGCAGCAGGTTCGGGAGTCAACTAAGGACCTTTGGCCCAGCACTCCTAGTTCGGACCCCTCGCGGCCCCCAACCCAGCTTGGGACAGGGAGCGCGCCTTTCGGGACTTCAGACCTTCTTCCTGTCTTCCTGCCAGATTTCCTCCCCGTTCCGGTTCACAGCCCCCGCCTAGCCCCGGGCCTCCCGGAGGCCTGGGCGCGGGAGGGCCGAGTGACTTCTCTCCGACACCGCCCCCCGCCGACCCCTTCAGGGCCTCCAGTCGGCGGGAGGCTTTCGTTGCACGGCGACGTGTGGCGTTCGCTGTTGCCAGAGGACCCTTGGATTCTTGCCATGGTCTCGGAGGGGCTTCAGATCTCGTTTGTGAGTCCCCCTCCGTTGCAACGTTTGCCTCTGTGGACAGACGTACCTTCCGATCAAGACAAGGCGGATGCGCTTCAAGATGAAATCGTAACCCTTCTTCGGAAGATGGCCACGGAAGTGGTGGTTGGCCATGACTCTCCAGCCTTCTACAGCCGGCTTTTCGTTGTCCAGAAGCCCAGCGGCAAGTGGCGCCCGATCATAGACCTCTCCGCCTTGAACAAATTCATTATTGCACCCTCCTTCCGGATGGAAACTGCAAGGGCCCTGCGGGCGTCAGTCCAGCCTTTGGATTTTGCGTTCACTCTCGACCTCTCCGACGCGTACTTTCATGTTCCTATACATCCCGCTTCACGCCGTTACCTTCGCTTTGCCTTCGCCGGCGTCGTCTACCAGTTTCGGGCTCTCCCCTTCGGTCTCAACCTCAGCCCGTGGGTTTTTACTCAGATTATGGATGCGGTAGTCGCAAAGGCCAGGCGGGATTCCTCCAGCCCGACGTCCAACTACCTCAATGATCTGCTCCTCAAGAACCAGGACTCGGTCGCGCTGGCGACGGACAGAGACGCGCTTCTAGCTCTACTTCGTCATCTTGGATTCCTCCTCAATGACGGCAAGTCGGACCTGGTCCCTTCGCGTCACTTCACCCACTTGGGGATGGAGTTCTTGACCGACCTCAACAGAGTTCGTCTTCCGGAGCCTCACATCTTAAAACTGTCGGCCTTGGCGCTGCAAGTTTACTTCGCGGAGACGCTTCCGGCCCGGACTTGGCTCCAGTTCCTAGGCCTCATCAGTGCAGCGGTGGACTTGCTACCGCTGGGCAGGCTTTACGCTCGACCGATACAGCTTCATCTCCTGCTCCACTGGCGGCCCTCTTCAGGGGATCTCTCAGCCCCGCTTCCGGTCTCGTAACTGATCCGACCTCACCTTCTCTGCTGGACAGACCGTTCCTGATTGGCGATGGGAGTCTCTCTCTCTTCCCCTCCCCCGACGTTCTCCTTTTGCTCGGATGCGAGTCGCCAAGGTTGGGGGGCCCTTTTGATACCGGAATTCAACTCTGTATCAGGCCTGTGGATGGCGGACCTTCGAGACCGACATATCAACTGGTTGGAGTTGAAAGCGGTGTGGTTGGCCCTCATCCATTGGGAAGCACGGCTTCGGGAACAGGAGGTCCTGATCTTGGACGACAACACAACGGTCGTGGCCTACATCCAGAAGCAATGGGGCACTCGATCGCCGACCCTCTGCATGCTGCTCTACCAGATCTTGCTCTGGTGCAGAGATCGCGGCATGTCACTCCGAGCGCGTCACATCCCGGGACACCTGAACGTTCTCACGGACTCCCTCTCCAGACGGGGACAACTTCTCCACACCGAGTGGTCTCTGCGGCCGGACATTTTCCGCATGATCTGCACTCATTGGGAGACCCCCATGATCGACTTATTCACGACCAGATGGAACAAGCAGCTCCCGCTCTATGTCTCCCCTATTCCGGACCCTCCCCCCACCCGGGTCTGCCCTGGGGGACTTGGGTGGGGTTAACTACTTTTTAGTTCCCAGGGTCACCCTGGTCAGCCCCACAGGGTGGGTTTTCCTCTCTATTCTGGGGCATGTGTTTCTGTCTACCCTTGGTCCATTCACCTGTATGTGCCTTTTTAAAACTCTCCCTACTGTCTGCACTGCCTGTAGCTTGATATTGGATGTGTGTTGCTAAATGGTCTTTGCTTTATTTAGGCCCCATGTGTTAGGTTTATTTAATGTATTGGACCGGCTGGCGACATACATTCAATGTTCTGTTTAGTTTTCTTTTTCACAAGCAGTGCAGGCACGTCCTGAGAAAGTCTTGTTGCTGTCGGGACGTTAAGCAATGTACAATCAATCAACCTATTCCGGACCCTCTCGCCTGGGCGGTGGATGCCTTATCGATTTGCTGGGAGGGCCTCGTAGCCTACGTGTACCCTCCCTCGGTTCTTGTACCCAAGATTTTACTCAAGCTTCGGGGATGCAACACGGTCCTACTGCTCATTGCTCCGTTCAGTTGGAACAGGACGTGGACGACCGACCTGAGTCTCGCCACTGATCCACCTCTTCGGCTTTCCACGCCTCGGACGATGCTGAAGCAGCCTCGACAGAACCTCTTCCACCCCTGTCCGGAGAAACTGCTGCTTTATGCCTGGCGGTTGTCAGGCAGGCCCTCGCAACCAGAGGTTTCTCGGTTGCTGCAGTGGAGGCGATCGCTTCAGCCCGCAGAGATTCCACCCTCAGCGTGTACGAAGGGAAATGGAGCGTCCTTCAGGCTTGGTGCGAGACCAGACATCTGGATCCCTTGGCACTGATTACTCCGCAGCTCGCTGAGTCTTCTTGTGGCTGTTTCTTGAACAGAACTTGGCGCCGATTACCATTCGCGGTTATCTCGCCATGGTGGCGGACACCTATCGTCACTTAGGCCGTCCGGACCGTGGAGCGTAAAAAGACCTCTCTGACTTGTGTCCCATTTCGACCTCCAACAGCCAGTCACTCGTTCCCTCGTTCCGCGCTGGGATCTTCCTTGGGTCCTGACATGGCTGAACTCCAGTTGCTTCGAGCCTCTGCGTCGTGCCAGCCTTGCGGACGTGACTAGAAAGACCTGCTTCCTTCTGGCCCTCGCCACAGCTGCCAGAGTCAGCGAACTGCATGCCCTGTCTGTTGACCCGGCCTGCTTGCAGTTCAGGGTGGACTGTTCGGTTCAGCTTCTGACCAACCCCTCTTTCTTGGCCAAGAACAGACTCCCCTCGGCCGCGCCCCAGGCGTGGAGTCTTCGGCCTCTTACAGGATTTGACCGGTCCCAGACATCATGACTGCAGGACCCGGTCTGAGCGTTAAAGGTCTATCTGCGCAAGGTGAAGCCCTGGAGAAGAGGTCGCTCCCGCCTCTTCCTACCCTTGGCCCCTGGCCGGGCTGACATTTCCGCCCAGACGATATCGTCTTGATTGCGTTGCATTATTCGTTCCGCTTAGTATGATCTGTCCCCACAGGTGGCCAAGACCATGCGGATATGGGCTCATGAAGTTCGAGCGGTTGCTGCCAGTGTCGCATTCCACTGCAACTGCGCAGTCAGGGACATTGTCGCGGCGGTCGGTTGGAGATCAGAGTCCACCTTCGCCCGCTTTTATCTCCGGGATCTCTCCGGCCAACTTGACAACCTGGCCCTCATTGGAGATCTCTCGGCAGCGCAACTCTCCCTCCGTGTGCCACTGGCGCCTTAAGGTAACCATTCGCTGAAATGGTCGGGAGGTTGCCCCTCGATGCTCAGCTTACAGCCGTGCCGGGTTGGGGGCGACACTCTTCTCCTTCTCACCATTCATTCCATACAGTAATGCCATCGGTAATGGATTTTGAGGAAACAAATGTATTTTTCTTTAAAATAATTTTTTTTCGAAAAATACTTACCGATGGCTTTACTCGGAGGTCTGTCCCGCCTGCCCCACTTGCCGCCCCTTCGCAAAGTGTACGACTGGGGGTAAGTTACGGCGCATGACCGGATAGAAGGAGGGGAGACTACCCGGTCACTTGGTTACGCTCTCTCTCTCTTTCTTACGCCCCTTGTTGGGTAGGTATACACAAGGGTGCTTAGGCTGAAATCAGTAAGTAATGCCATCGGTAAGTATTTTTCGAAAAAATTTATTTTAAAGAAAAATACATATTTCTTATTCCTTTTGGCAATTTGAGTACTTTAGCTAATTTTTTCTTTCAGGGTATTTGTTTCATTGTTTGGTTATTTGTTTTATTACCGACCGTCTGTTTTCAATCAGTGATCCCTAAACAATTGTTGGCATGTGCAAGCATGCTATATATATATATATATATATATATATATATATATATATATATATACAAAAGAAATATGACGAAATTAGCTACATGACATTTATTTTTAAAAAACTAATGTTTGAGAAAAGCCAGTTGTTTATAAATTACACAATCATTTTCGTGCCAGTAATTTTGTGTTGATGAATGACAGTGCTATTAGACTTGCCTTACTTACAGAGCACTGTCCCTTTGATCGTGAAAATTGGTACAATGTTATAAAAATATGCTGCCTCCACCATCATTGGGTGTCATATATCATATGGCAACAGTCAGACAATCGTAGAACAGCGATGGTACCAATTTTCATTGCAGTTGGAGCAGCCAAACCGGCTCCAGTACTCTTTTAAAAATCCTCTTATTCTGATATGCGATTGCTGGAAATAAATTTTACTATGATAGTTCAAGGGTGGTGCCAGAATAGCTTCAGGCGCCATGCTATTCTGGCACTATCCTTTAACTAAAATGGTTTATCCTATTTCTGATGTGTAATGTAGCTTTCATAGGACAATAAGCAAATTTGTTACAAAAAACTTGCCTCAGGATGTAGTGGTTTAATGGAGTTTAATTGAGATTTGAATGACCCAACTGCCAGAAAAGATAAGAACAGTTTCAGTGTGCAGTTATTTAATAATTTTCTGACGTTAAAACTTAGTGTTATCAGAATTGTGCATATCTCAAGAAAACAGCAATACCTTAGGCCGGGCAAATACTTTATATTTATGTTGTCATCCTCAGTATTATGCGCTTCTGTATACTGTGGTATCTGATACAAAGTGCACAGGTGTCTGGCTCGCATGGAAATGCCTGGTGAGCAAAAGGTCCTTGGGTGGACCTCGGTTTTAGCTGGCCCGCACAGGCTAGTTAAGGCTGACATTTGCCCAAGGAGCTTTTGCTTAACAAGTAAAAAAAATCTCTGTTATCAGCACTACAATATTGTGATTGCAAGTAAGGTGGTCTGATTTTATGGCTGTTGTGTACTGCGATATACTGAGGCTGACCTGTATTTAGGAAAGTTTGCTGTGGTCCATACCTCACCAGCAAAACGTCTTCGGGCCCATCACGGCTGCAGTGGGCCCGTGCACAGCTGCCGTGGGCCCCGAGGACCTTTGCTTACTTGGTATAGAGTATATCTGCCGAAGCAAAATAAAACTAAGAATCGGCGTACAAGGCCACTAAAATAGGCTTTCAGACTATGGTGTATAAAGTATGGAGTACCATTTTGTTATTGAGGTCTCATTATTCAATGTACACATAATAATTTACATAACAGTGAATGGTTCATATTGTTTTGTTTTTATAATATTGCATGGATGCACAGTCATACTCCTTTAACATTATTACTGTCACACTGCCATGAAGCATAACTTATGTTTGTAGCTCTTTTGTAATGACCAAACACATTTGTCCACCGTGTTATCCATATTGCTCATGTGGTGATATTGTGTCCACAATAAAAGTAGAAGATAATGCAGTTCAGTGTCTGTTTTTGGTTTTATTTTTTGTTTTCATACAATACACGGCAATTGTATTTGTGTATCCTCTGCACAACTGTACACTCTTTTAATAAAGCAGCCATTTTGCTTGTGTATCCTACTGACAAACACCAGTCTTGTTTTATAGTGTACTGCGGTAAATATGTACAACGTGGAAAATGTACATTTTACATTTTCAATGTGAAATGCACATTTTCCATGTTGCACTTACTGGATTTTGCATACACTTGTGTGCAAGCTGACAAGAAAAAAAATGTCAAGCAATGCACAAAATCATAAGTTTATTCAATTATCCAAAGTAGTACATTGCAGTCATGCATTCTCTCCATTACATGTTGTTTGAATGATTGACAGTAATATCAGGCCACATAAGTTAAAACGAGTATAAAAAAAGAAAACGGACATCCACAAAAGTTAAACTAGCAGTGACGTACATAGGTAGAAACCTAATGATACACAGAGTACACAAGTATTGTAATCGTTACTGTACAAAACACACAAATGTACACATGGTGCTGAAGTATACAATTGTCTATTTCACTTCAGGAGCCAAAGGATTTGAACTGTATAAATCTCAGTTCAGCACTACTGGTACTTAATTTTGTTAGAGGTAATTTGATCATGATAACTGACAGCCAAGGTGTTAACTACTACACAGGTGCCAAGTCATTTAACTCATTCTACCCCAGACACACCACAGCAAGATGAGGATCGACCATGATAGTTCAAAGGTGATGCCAGAATAGCTTGGCGCCTATGGGCGCCAAGCTATTCTGGCATCACCCTTGAACTATCATGGTCGATCCGTGTCCTGCACTGCAATGCAGTCTTCAGAGGACAACGGCAAAATTTGGGGATTTCGGTGTTGGGGTAGAATGAGTTAAGCAATTAAAATGCTCAACTGATCAGTAGACACTGGAAGTGAAAGTTGTATGAGCAAATCATGTTGCAATAGACAAGTGCATGTACAAGAACACGAAACTACACATAGTATGTACATAACATGAGCTAAGAAGAACCGATGTTCACAAGTATGCATACAAAGCTGATGAAAAACATACATTGACCCCTTACTGCATGTAGTCACTAGTACTGTTGGCTGCATGCACAAAGGGGTTAACCCTTTGAGTGTTGGTAGCAGTTTTTGCCATAATCATTGCGACAAAAACAGCCACCAACATGCAAAGGGTTATCTTTAATTCCACTTGAACACACTTTCTCACACTTGTGCACTGCTGCAGCTGGCTACATAGGAGTCAAGTTACAAAATATGTCTAAATAATCATGATTTTTAACTGAAAGTTGCTCTCCTACATAACACGCAACAAAATAGATATGGACTTGCATTGTGCAATACACATGCTCTAAATTTGCCGATACTGATGCTGGTATGATGTAAACTGTACTTCAAACGTTCTCGCAAAATGATATGATGACTGACCTTTCTTTTGAATGTGACGTAAGCCATCACATCTACTGGTGTATTCCATGATTTGCATTTGATGCGAGTCACTATGCGAGTAGCAGTTGATAAAAAATACAACCACCAAACTGCAAATCTGTGGGCCACTTACAAGAAAATCAATCCAGACTTCTTCACTTACAAGAAGCTTACAACTATAGAGTGAAACAAGAACAAAATTAAATAATTAAAGCATCTTTCGCAACAGTGCTATGAATAGCTTTTAAACAATCAGTACTTACAATACGCATGAACAAGCTTCAACATGTGTAGGTGTACGGTCTGATATTTGGTTTCAATTATTACATCATCTTCCCCTCCCCCCCCCCCCTCCCCCCACGTGCATGCAGCCACCAGTTTACCTAACTTACCCATGGCTGCATGCACAAATTTACAAGGGGGTTGTGTGCATATTTGTGCTGTGTTCCCCCATGTACTGTAAAATGCTGGCACAATACGGCTAGAACAAAAAAAACATGCCACTCCTAAATCTACAAACAGGATGATAACAGATTATGTTGTGTGTGGTAGAACAGAGGGTATGGGTACACTGAACATTTTTATCAATATGTGCTGGTCTGTGATGTTGGGCCTTACACAATAATAAAAGTTGCATGTACCTCTTTTCACAGGTAAACATTCAATGCCTGATCTGTCTGCAAACACCTGACACACTTGATGCATGGCTTTTCATACCATTTCAACTCCATATACTTCACCCATTGTGCATGTATTCACCAGTACTGGAAACAGCACTGGTGGCCGCATGGGCAATTAATCAGCTATCAATTCAGTAAAAATTAATGCCATGGAGATTAAACCAGCACAATTCTTCTGGAAGATACTGACAAGCATGGCAAGCACAGAGCAACTCAACAATCACACAGCACACACACACTAAAGAAAAAACTCACATACTCAACTCCAACAGAAATTAACCCCCTTGTGTGCGCAACCACCTGTCCTGCTGACAGTACTCGTGGTTACGTGCAAAACAAGGTCAAACAAGTAGTCTGAATCCTCCCTACTATCCTCAGAGTTTTTAGCTCCTAGATTCCAATCCATAAATATGTGATTTTTTGGTGTGTTAATGTCAACTCCACAAGAGTTCTTAAAACTATATTTAGTCAAATACTCAAAATTCAATTGTGACTCCATGCAGCAGCTGTATGGCTTGTAGATCCACAGTGAAGAAGATTTGAACGAGAAGAAAATAATTCAAGCGATAACAAGAGCCATTCTTTCACACGAAAAAACATAAGTACATTTTGCACACTGATTCAACAACTACCACAGCAAACAAAAGGCTATTGGGCTGGTGCTGACCGTAGTTGGCCATCTGATGTTAGCCAACTACGGTCAGCATCAGCCCAACGGCCTTTTGTGTATTGGGAAAGTACAGTGATGGAGCATAACATAATTTCACACATCACGACTCCCTTAACAAACCATGCACATCAATAAAAGCATACCACACCTCCTCATATTAAATTAGAAATGAGTTAAACATATCCCTGATCCAACTGAGTTCGATTCACATTTGGTCCAAACAGCACTGGGGATAAAAGAACTGCAAGTGGCCAATCCAGCATATGAAAAAGCATGGCACGCACACACGCACATACACACACCACACACAGAGTTTGCACCCTGTCACTAGTCCCGCACTCAAAATTCAACGCCTACACACTGAAGAGATTAAACATACACAGAACACGTTTCAACTGCAACATTTCAGCGAAATATTAAAAACTCACAAAGATCTCTTTCACCGCTTCAAAACCAACAAAATCAAAATGCTACCATTAATCTCGTAGTACATGCGTCCACCTTCACTGTTCACAGTATCAGTGGCTGCATGCACAACAGGGTTAACAAGTACTACCAGTATCAAAATTTCCCACCTGCATATGCACATTCACACATAACTAAAAGATAACTGCCTGCAGGTCTGTGATTTTGACCTCTCAGCGTCATGTCACATGGCGCAGAACCACAAAGTAGCACACAAATACTGAAAGACTTTTCTCTAAGCACATCCAAATAACCTCGACTCATTCAGCCCCAAAGCTGTATTTCCCCAATTTTGGAGGCGTCGTCTAACGACTATGCACCAGTTGCAGGAGATGGATCGACCATGATAATTCAAGGGTAGTGTCAGATTAGCTTCGCGCCAACAGGCGCCAAGCTAATCTGGCACTACCCTTGAATTATCATGGTCGACCCATCTACTGCTGTAGTGTGTCAGGGCTGAATGGGTTAAAAGTAACAAAAACTGCTGTTGGTTAATCCTTCCGCTGTTGTTAGTGTATTTTTGTTGAGGCGATTCCTGCAGGAATCACCTCCACAAAGGTGCTACCAGCAGCCACAGGGTGAACCTACTAACTTAAATTACCGTTTTAATGCCACTGAAAACATGCTCTGATAGGACTAGAAAAACTGCAACGGTGACATGCACAAAAACCAAAATCCATGCAATATAAGCAAACACAACAAGGATGAGACGGGGAGAGGACAGACAAAATAACAAATGAATGGGTGACAGCATGAAAAAGGTAAATGACTGAATGAAAGAGGTCCATGGACTAACTACAGTATGTCTAATGATCCTTGGCCAGCAAGAGCCATAAATTCTCATGAGCTTCTGCGTCCGCAGGGGGTCATGAGAACGTATGCCCCGTGCAGGTGGAACAGGTTGGCTGAAAGGCTGTTCTGTTTGAAACAAAAAGCTGAAATTCAGTTTGGGGGGATTTTTGAAAAGCTGAATCAGCCTCCAGGGCTGAAGTCTGTCGTCCATGAAAATGCACACGATTAGGCGAGCCAAGTGAAGATTCTTAACAAAATTAACTCATTCAGCCCAATGCACATATTTCCCAAATTTTGGAGGCGTCATCTAACAACTATGCATGAGTTGCAGGAGATGGATCGACCATGATAATTCAAGGGCCGTGCCAGATTAGCTTGGCGCCGACAGGCGCCAAGCTAATCTGGTACTACCCTTGAATTATCATGGTCGACCCATCTCCTGCTGCAGTGTGTCAGAGCTGAATGGGTTAATATTGCTTACTGTGTTCTGGTCTGTGATTCTGGGCCTTATAGCTTCCTGCTGTAAGGTCCAAAATGTAAGATAAGAACACTGGTGATAAACCTGGGTTCATTTTGGACATAAAAAAAGGGAGATCAAATGAGCACATATATTAACAGGTTCACACAAAATCCACAGCAGTGATGGGGGCGAGGGGGGTGTGAGGAAGTACGGGAGGGAATGCGGGGGACTGGGAGTGGGACTGGCACTACCTAAATAACATAGATATAAACAATCAGCGAGAAGCATAGATCCTCATGAACCCATGCAAGCTTTTGCAAATGTATGGCATTTGCCGCATCAGTGGGTACTATTGCAGGGACAAGGTGTACAAGAAATTAAACCGTTTAGCCCCTTCATGCTGCAGCAGGAGGTGGAATGGCCATGATAATTCATGGGTTGTGACTGGTTAGCTTGGCACCATTAGGCGCTAAGCTAATCTGGCACTAACCTTGACTTATCATGGTCGATCCATCTCCTGCAACTGAGTTAAGTGTTAAGTGATACCTCCAAAATGTTGGAAATGCAACCTTGGGGCTAAATGGGTTAAAGAAGAAAATAATGCTACTACTAAGTCAACTGCATATGTTACAACACATAATGTTCCATATTACTTTTGAAGGCAACACAAAAACTGTCACTTTCACCGACCATTCCAAAGAGAATGAATGTGACTGCATGTTACACACCAGCATATGTTTAGAACTAAAACAAAAAAAGGAATTTTTTTTTTTTGTGCAAGCAAACTGACACATGAAACAGTTCATTCTGCACACATTCAAAACATGCCACATTCGGGTACACAGCAAAGCACTGTGTGTCTGTATACGGCATGTCTGAAATGAGTTAAGTGAGATGACAAGATAATTTGGACCTAAAAGTGCACATGCTAAACATTTGTCTGACATTTTTCTGGTCACAGACATTAATTTCATTTTTAATCTGATAGCTATACCCATGTAATTCTACAGACATAAGAATTTAGGTTGCTGAAACCTTCAAATTCACCTGAGAAAACACATCTAGGTCTAAAGCCAAAATAAAAAATAAAAAAACTATTACAAGTATCCTCACGGCAGTGATTTTGATCGCAATGGCTTTTACGGACATACCTCTTTCTTCACTTGTAATTGATGAATGTTCATCCCCTTGTGCAGGCAGCCACCAGCAATGTAACAGAGCCAGTAGCGGCATGCAGAAGGAAGTTAACCCCTTCACTGCCTTTGGACAAGGATCACGTTTTTGTCAATTCATCAAAGAACTCAATCCATTAACCCATTACGTCCTGAAGCTGATTTTGTAAAATTTGCCTATTGTTTTATGAAGGCTACATTACAGATTAGAAGACAGATCAACTGCTTTAGTTCAAGTGTGGTTCCAGAATAGCTTGGCGCCTCAAGCGCCAAGCTATTCTGGCACCACCCTTGAACTATCAGTCAAATTTATTTCAAGCATGGGTGCATCATGATGAAAAGGATTAAAAAGTAAAAGACAGCATGGACACAAAAATAGCTGCAGCAAGGGACACAGAACCTCACGAGCCCCCGTAGATGTGGGAGTTCATGAGGATCTAAACCTCTTGCAGTTGGATGGTGTTCAATCTTTCTCAGCAGTGACGGGGTTAATACACACATTCTTAGTTTAGCCTGCAAATTGACGTCAAAGCGCAATGCTTATTTTCTGATTATGGAAACAGCGACATCTCCTTTATCAGACCATCAAAACTGTGAACCTGGGGTCAGCTGCATACGTGAGCAGAGTCCTGCGCCAGCCACTCAGCAAAGCGCTCCGCTACGGCGGAGCACCTTGCTGAGGCGCTAGCGCAGGACTAAGCGCACACACACACAACTGCACCCTGAAGTAGAGTATTACCTCCCTTGAACCACGTTTTCAACGGGGGATGCCATTCTTAAAGGGTAGTTAGGGTGGTAAGCTAAAAAGGATAACAGCTCGTACCCGACCATTTTGGTGGGATTTTTTCTCACTATTGCACACTGCAAAAAGGGTTATACACAAACAAACTAATACAACAAAATCTAAACCCAAAAATCAGATTCATGGTTTTTAATAATCAAATTACAGTCTAACTTCTATCATATAGATGCATGTTGTGGTTTAACTACACAATTGTGCATGATGTTGCAACCGTTTTCGTCCTAAGTCAGATTTAAAATGTTGGTTTAAAACCTTTTATGCAAGACTGGAATACACATTACAAATCTGAGAAACGTTACTAGTGCAAAAACTGATGTGCACGTAACATTTTGTACAATTAACCAGCTCCTGTGCTCAAATGTGAAGAGACCTAAGAATCTTCTGCAGTTTAGTTAAATCAACCTCATTATGCAGGCAGCCACCATTACCAATTACAGTACTGGCGACTGTACGCATAAGGGAGTTAAGACTTTACAAGCTAGCTGTGAAAATGAAGTGACCCAGTTATGCTGGTTCTGAATGTCACGAAGCACCGGACCAGATCAAAACGTAGAAACATGCGCGTTCAGCAAAGCGAGGTCAAAACCAATTTAACCCCCCTTGCGCGTGCAGCTATTGGCACTGTTCGGAGTACCGATGGGTGCACAACAAGGAGGTTAGATTTAACAGTCACTGTGACATCCACACTCTACACCCACTGGTGAGTAGTCATCCCAGTTTGTTGAACCCTTCAGCTCTGTGGTCCTACAGCAGGAGATGGACTGACCATGATAGTTCAAGGTAGTGCCAGATTAGCTTGGGGCCTGAAGGCACCATGCTAATCTGGCACTACCCTTGAACTATCATGGTCAATCCATCCCCTGCAAGAGGTATCTGGCATGCAATCGATAAGATGACACCAGACTTCAAAACTCCCAGTATGTACGTTAAGAGGATGTCCGACTTCAAAATTCAGGACATCGTTCTCTGAGCAGAAAGAGTTAAAAAATAAAATGAAGATCAGTCCTCCAGTAAAGGGAGCAGCCCTGGCATCTTGCATTCAGGACGAGAGCGTTCGCTGGGTGTCAAAAACTGGGTGTTCGATACTCGTGCACAGAACAACAGATATTACAAAATGACACACTTCTTTTTCTTGCGGTTTTTGTTCTGCTTGCCGTTGTTTTGTCGGATTGCCTCCATCTTTCTTGCCCGAATCTCACGCATCAGGTCATAGAATACCTGTAACAGACAAATGTGGGATTTTCATCAGCATGTTCATACAAAATCCAAAATTCATCGTTTGGTGATGAAAGCCAATGAGATATGATGTCCAGTCGTCAAAACAAAAGAAAAAAGATTTCTTCTGAGCTATACAGCAGTACCTGTGTCGAGCAACCATCCTTATGAGAGACTGTTATTAAAGACAATAACGAGCTCTAATGAGAGATTTCACTTTCTGCCATTCAAGACTTCTCTTTTAAGACCACTTTTTCTTTTTGCAAAAGAAAAGTGGTTGCTCAGAACAGGTTCTCTCTCTGATCAACTGGACTGATTGGAGAGAGCACAAGTGGTGAGCGAGAACTTGTCGGAATGTGTACAGTCAGCTTATAACTGAATCAGTGAGGCGTGCCTGTTCGCATGTTTAATACTGGTATTTTGCTTAGTATTTAGCATGGAAATCATATTTTAGAGTTTAGTGTGTGTGTGTGTGTGTGTGTGTGTGTGTGTGTGTATTTTAGTCTTAGTAACTGACATCAAGATAAATTCCAATGTTTTTATTGTTTTTTTTAAATGGAAACATATGGCAATAAACTATCTTATCTCAATAAACAATGTAAACACATGTGTGTGTTCGTTCACACCCACACACACAGTATTTACACAATACCCTACATTATGCTGAAGCTGATTTTTAATGTCATGTATTTTAACCCATTTAACCCCACGGGTGCTTTTCCAAAATTTGGGAGGTGTCATCTAACGACTATGTACCAGTCGCAGGAGATTGATCGACCATGATAATTCAAGGGTACTGCCAGATTAGCTTGGTGCCTTCAGGCGCCAAGCTAATCTTGAACTAACCTTGAATTATCATGTTCAATTCTTCTCCTGCTGTAGGGTGCTGGGGCTAAATGGGTTAAAATTGTTTAATCCTAAACATTCATTTATGTACAATAATAACGTTTAAAAAATAAATAGCAAGAGAAAAAGCAAAGGAAAACCCCAGTCTAATGTCTAAACTGAATTGAATGTCTATTTTGAAATATAATTAAATTGTTTTGTAACTGTCCTTTCTAAGCCTGTTTCTTTCTCTGTTGGGTTCTCCTCTGTAGTTATGACACAAAGAAACCAAAAACAACTTATTCTTTAAAAATACTTATACAGAAATTGTAACCAACCAAAAACTAATTTGTTTTCACCACTATATTGTAGAAATAAGCTGTTCTGAGAGGGAACAGGTGTGGTAAAAGCAGTCATGGTTTAGGAGTTGTGGGAAGGTGAAAACAATGCATAGATTTGACAGTTTTCATGTATAATGTTCTGGTTCAGTGTAGACATGAATACATGCACTGTATCAATCACACTGGTTACCTCCCTGGATCCCCTACGCATGTGCAGCAGATCAAGAGAGGTAACCAGTGTGGGGCATCATTTATGACCTGTGGTCTGCATCTTGGGTATGAAAAAGCTTTGAACACACAGTGTGGCACATAGACATAAACCTATTTGTCTCATTAAATTTTGAAACAAAAATGTTTAATTGACTCCTCTGTGCGAGCAAACTAGTACTGCAAACGGTACAGGTGGCTGCATGCCAAAGGGGGTTAATACATCATATTCAAAACATGTTACAGTGGAATCGGCTCATGATCCATTTGCTTAGTTTTCATGTGCCTTCAATCCTCTGCTGCAGTATCATGCCTTCTGCACTATTTTCGTAGCCAGCAATTAACCCATTTAGCCCCGAGTCCCTACAGCAGGCGCCAAGCGAATCTGGCACAACCCTTGAATTATCATGGTCAATCCACTTCCTGCAACTGGTACATAGTCGTTAGGCAACAATTCCAAAATTTGAGAAATGGGACCTTGGGGCTAAAAGGGTTAACCTGTTAATAACAGTGCCAGTTGTGGGCCAATAAATAAGTGGATTGCAAAGTATTTGTGAATCACTACAATAATGTCAAGCCATTACAGCAGACCCTGTTTTGAGCGACTACCTTTGTGAGAGATCACCTGTCATTAAAGACCTTCATTTAGGTGGCTGTAGCCACCTATAAAATGGTCTTTAACCCTTTTAGTCCTGGGACCCTGCAGCAGGAGATGGATTGATCATGATAATTCAAAGGTAGTAGTACCAGATGAGCTTGGCGCCTACAGGCGCCAAGCTCATCAGGCACTACCCTTGAATGATCATGTTCAATCCATCTCCTACAACTGGTACATAATCGTTAGGCAACACCTCCAAAATTTGAGAAAAGGGACCTTGGGGCTAAAAGTAAAAGGGTTAATGGCAGGTGAGACTTTTTGTCCTCCAAGACTTCTCTTGAGAAAGCATCTGTCTTGTAAAACTACTTTTTTCATGTAAAACAAGAATGGCAGAATCCTTATGGCTCATGTACATAACCAATCCACACAAGTTATCTGACCTTTGTGTCGTTGATCATTCCAACAGGCAAGTGTTCAGATGCCTTAAAGTAAGTACAGGGTTGGCTTTTCCGCCTGCAAAATCCATGTTTTCTGTTGACTTGTCAACCTCCTGTGACCCCTGACCTTTTCGAGGGGTCAATCACAAACGGAGTTCTCATCATTCGCTACCTTTGTGCCAAATTTGATTGGAAAGTTTGCAAGCATGCTCAAAATAAGATGAAATTGTACGCAAAATAGATATGTTCACACATTTGCTGACCTTTTGTGACCCGAGCTATTTCCAAGCAGTCATCCAAACAAGTATGTATAGGAAGGTCTTACCACCTGGTATATCTCTGTACCAAATTTGTGTCTGAAGTTGAAAATGATATTTGAGAAAAAACAAACCTATTTTCTAGACCCCCCCCCCCCCCCCCCCCCCCCCGGTGACCTAGACCTTTGCGAGAGGTCACTGAAATGGCTACACATTGGTCTTGCCACAAAGTATCCTTGGCCCAAGTTTGAAAACTGTAGCCAGAATCGTCTCAGAAAAAATGACAACATTAAAGTTTACCAAGGACAACAGCCGCCAAAACGGGATGGACGACCAATGGCCCAGAACATACTCACTTTTGCTGTCGCATGCGATTGATTGAATGTACATTGCTTAACGTCCCGACAGCAACAAGACTTTTTTTAGGACATGCCTGCACTGCTTGTGAAAAAAACTAAACAGAACATTGAATGTATGTGACCAGCCGGTCCAATACGTTAAATAAACCTACGACATGGGGCCTAAATAAAGCTAAGACCATTAGCAACACACATCCAATATCAAGAGCTACAGGCAGCGCAGACAGTAGGAAGATTTTTTAAAAGGCAAATACAGGTGAGTGGACCAAGGGTAGATAGAAACACATGCCCCAGAAAAGAGGAGAAAACCCACCCTGTGGGGTTCACCAGGGTGACCCTGGGAACTAAAAATTAGTTAACCCCACTCAAGCCCTCCAGGGCAGACCCGGGTAGGGTTGCTGTCGCATGCGAGCTCAAAACAGGCTTTGCTGTACCACATTGAATGACTGCTCTATTTACAAATATATATATTGATGCACCAAATTCATAATAGGATTTTAAACATTTATAAATGCATCTGTCAGTACAACATCATTTCACCAATTTTAATACAAGTGGTGCAGAGATAATTGCAAGGGTGCCATGGCTTCAGCAAGGTGTCGTCTGTACAAAAAAAGGTACAAAAGGAGTGTTAAAAATACAAGATGTGAAAACAACAGGCCACCAGCTACAAAATGCTGGCTGTTAAAAAAGGGAAGGGGGTAATGTGCAACTAATCACAACCAATAGCAATCACTAAGAGGAAAAAATTTCATAAGCCCCACAGGCCACAACAAATCTAAGCCTTTGTTTTAAATTTGTGCTTCTCTGTGCTTTTGAAGCTTATGGTGCAGGCCAAGAGGTCCAAAATCAAAGTCCAGTGCACAACTGTGGCAAGAGTGTTCTGTATACCATGGTGTAATGGGAATGTGATTATGTTAAATTCATTGTACCAAGCAGGAGGCAGACTGGTGTGCTTTACTGTGCTATATCCATAAGCACTAGCAAGACTGCGGTGAAACATGTTTCTGACAAACCAGTTTAACCCATTTAGTACCAATACTGCAGGAGATGGCTTGACCGTAATAATTGTAGGGTAGTGCCAGATTAGCTTGGCGCCTGAAGGCGCCAAGCTAATCTGGCACCACCCTTAAATTATCACGGTCAAGCCATCTCCTGCAACTGGTACATAGTTGTCAGGCGACAACTCCAAAATTTGGGAAATGAGGCCTTGGGGTTAAGAGGGTTAGGATGTTTTTATTTCTAAATAGCATGCAAGTTTGAGATGGTTTCCTGAGACTTTGGGGTGTTTTCTGGATGTTTTCTGTCACAGGCTGATGGCAGTTGGAGTGTTGGTTGGTTCAAGCACTGTTCCATCAATACTAGCCATTTAAAGGGACAGGCTACTTATTTCACGGGCATCAACAGCACTCTAAGGTCAAACTTCTGCTGCTTTTTAATATAAACTCATTATGCCCTGAGGATGAAATTGCCAACACAGTCACACGTCTGGAGCAGATCGACCGTGATAGTTCAAAGGTGGTGTCAGAACAGCTTGGCTCCTAGAGATGTCAAGCCATTCTGACACCAACCTGGAAACAGCATGGCTGATCCGCATTCGCATATTATGTCAGGGCTTTAAAGGTTAAAAAAAAAAAAACCACTCAAAAAAAAGCATGTACCAACCAAGCAATACTAAACATACCCATTTTTAAAAATATTAATGTACATGCCAAATTTGAAGTGAAAACATCCAAAGATATAAGTTTTAATCATGTCATGCACACCCAGCTATAGTAAGGCACTGGATGACTCGGATCGGTTGCCTGGCCTACTTACGGTCAGGATGCATACTTTCATTTGAATTCACAAATACCATCAATCCTGCAAAGATCCTCCATTGATGGGGTGTATGCCTCTTGAGCAGCAAATTTATATCTGTCCGGTCTTTTTCCAAATGTGACCTTGGTGTGTCAGCCCAAGGACCTTTTTTTTTTTTTTACTGTAATCGTGCCGAGGAGGTGATAGGCGGGAGGGGGAGGGGAAGGTGAAGGGGGGGTACCCAGTAAGCAAAGGTCCTCGGGCCCACGACAGCTGTGCGCAGGCCCACATCTGTGCGCGGGCCCACTGCGGCCGTCGTAGGCCCGAAGACTACAGAGGTGTGGGTGAAATGTGGTTGATGCCAACCAAAGAATCTTCTTCTTACATCTTCTGTTCTGTGCGTGAGGGGTGGCAGAACATCATGGCTACATCAGTCTGCAACAGGCTTTGCTGCCCGATGCGTTCTGAGCCTTAGGGGCAGAGGTTCCCTTGTGCGAGCCGTGCGAACGGGAGGAGTGAGATGGGGTGGATTTTTTATACTTCCCTATCTGACGCAACAGGTCATATAACACCTGAAAGGCATGCATGTGTTTACGTGTCACAGATGACTCTTTACAAGCAAAACAAAAAGAAATAAAAAACGCACATAAGAATGACCATTAGCAAAGAAAAAGTTAAGCCTAAAACAAAAATACATTAACACTTTGGCTGTCATTTTAACTTTTTTTTCAAAGTGATATTTTCAAAATGGGCACATTAACAGCCAAAGGGTTAATAGAAAGTACTTAACACCTTCACTGCCTGAATACAATGAACAACACCAAAATGCAAGAGGCATATCCTCATGAGCCCCTGCTGTTGAGTTTTTTCATTGTTATTTTTTATTTATTTTCATTATATATATATATATATATATATATATATATATATATATATATATATATATATATATATATATATATATATATATATATATATATATATATATATATATATTTTTTTTAAATTGTTTAAAAATTTATTTATTTATTTTATTTTATTTATTTATTTATTTTTTTTTTTTTGGGGGGGGGGGGGGGGAATATAAGCTTATCACACCTGTATGCATAAAGCAGAAACGGTTATCTAGTAGAAACTCTGTGATGATTTTAGAGACATCATTTGTAGATCTACACCGACAGTGAACAGTAAAAGAGTTAACCTCTATGTGCATGCAGCCACTGGTCCTGTATATTATAGTACCGGTGGATGCATGTACATAAGGGTTAATCATATGATCATACTCCCTAAAAGACATGCATGTAATACTGCAAAATCTAGTCAACCATGCTTATGCTAGAGAGAGAACTACAATTTCACAATCTTTAGAAAGGATCCGAGACATGTCAGGCCATTTTAAAACGTGGCAACGGTCCAAGATAAATTAAAGTAAATGGCCCAAAGATAACGTCTGCATCAGCCCTCAAGCCAATTCTTCACAATAAAACTGAAAACGCTTATTCCCCACTCCCGTCTGTCAAGCTTGGCATTTTCAAACAATACTGAGACCATCTCAACCTTATCTTCAGGACTTACAATACCAAAGTTCTTGCGATGGGCTAGAAAGTACATGGTCTTTCCCTGCGCATTTCTTAGGCCAGCCGCATGATTGAGCTTCAATCCTTTGCAAGCTACTAAAAAAACACATGCTGCACTATTGTGGACCGCTTTGCGTAGGATTCAAGCTCACTAATGCAAATGTGAAGTACATGAAAAGACAGCGCCCCCCCCCCCCCCCTTCCCCACACACCAACTTAACCCATTTAGCCCCGGGACCCTGCAGCCAAGCTCATCTGGCATTACCCTTGAATTATCATGAACAACCCATCTCCCACAACTGGAACATAGTTTGGAAATGTGGCCGTGGGGCTAAGAGGGTTAACGTCCTCTCCCTTCCCATCCTCCCTCCCAATCGACATTTTGTGTAGGCAAGAACATGTACATGTATCTGTTCAGAGGCTAGACAGGTAAACATACGCAATAAGCAGGCTTTCTCTGCCCTCCCCTATATCAGCACGTAATGGCCAGACACCTGCTTTGTTAGGTCCTTTGCAAAACAATGGAAGCGGCAGCAGCGCCATTTCTTGTCAATCTGATTTGTGTGTCGCTCTGTGACTTTGGATCTTACAGTATTGGTTCATTTCTTGTTAACCTGATGTGTGTGCTGGTCTGTGATTTTGGGCCTTGCGGCCGCCAGGTCAAAAATCACAGACCAGCAAGCGTTTCTCAATGATTTATGGAGGAATCAGGCTGCCAGGGGATGCTCCACAAAGAAAGAGCGTTTTAACAGGCTTTGATGCAAAACCTGATCTGTATCTTGAAACTCATTTACTTTCTCCGGCCGAGCAACACACATCCATAATGCGTCGACATGAGCACCCTCAAGAGACCCTTGCAGGTATGCGGGCCTATACACCACTTTCAGCTAGAAATCCTTCGTTCTTGGAGCGAGATTGCATCCAGCGGTGCAAGCGCCAGGTGATCACAGCCTCATGCTTAGACCGAGCAGCGCAGACCTAATCTGTCACATGAAGAGACTCGAGGCCCTGCACGTAAGATAGAGCTAGGCCTCCTGCGGATGGGTCCACCTCGCTCTTAGAGCGCATGTATAATATGCCGAACGAAGGCAGTACACTGAGACCGTACGTGCTTGTGAATCTATGCCTCTCTCAGAGTGATACAGTTCGGTCTTGGAGCAAGTCAGCATCCAATAGAGAGAGAGCGCCAGCTGTCTTGCCTGAAACACCTGTAGAACCTGTTCCATCCGAAACTAAACAACTCTCCTCTGAAGATAGATGCCAATACATCCAGCAAGAGGCACAGATCCCCATGCACTCCCGCAGCATGCGGGGGCTCGTGGAGATATGTGCCTCTTGCTGGACGTACTGGCACCTTGCTGGACGTACTGGCTTTTATCTTGGTCGTTTGTCGACGGGAATAAGATGAATCGCATAAACGGGAACAAACTTCAGGCCATGTAGCCAGAAGAATGTAATGCTGGCAAGCGCAGCGCTCTGAAGAGTCATAAAACCCAACACCTGCGGAGAAACTTGTAATTTGCCAGACGTTTTCACCATGGAAGGCGCTCATGCATAGATTTCATTTCAAATTTCTATGATCACCCCTGACTCACGGGATAAGCGGTTTACAGGCTAAATAAAAATCAACCGTAAGTCATTACCCTACAGTTGTTATCATCTCAGTCTATTTCATGTTCATGATCAATCAATAGCAGACTTCAGAAGAACGTGATTAGGCATCTGGTTAGTTTCCATGTCAAAGAGAGAGAGAGAGAGAGAGAGAGAGAGAGAGAGAGAGGGAGGGAGGGAGTGTCCCAAATCTGTGTGCCTAAACTTCTCTATTAATAATCCTGCCTAAAATCTCAAAGATGGACATCCTA
>BTPG01000002.1:313263083-313328508 GCA_036245525.1 Semisulcospira habei
GTGTCGTGGTGATTCCCGTCAAATTTTGCGGGTCTAGGTCACATTTCTGAAGACAGATCGCACATAATTCAAGGGTGGTGTCGGATTAGCTTGGCGCCTACAAATCGCCAAGCTATTCCGAAACCACCCTTGAACTATCACAGCCGACCCACATCCTGGCGTAGCTTGTCAGGGCTTTATAGTTTAACTGTACGCGTTCTTTACAAAATTATGCTTTTACTTTTGACTTTTATGTCGGGGAACTTATTCTGAACCAAATTTCCAGTAGTGAACAATGAAGAGTTTGTTTACACACAGCTACAAAGCCAAGAAAGGGCCTTGGGTCTGAACTGTCGCGTTCAGGCTTCACCCACCACGCGCTCCCTCACTCTGTCTGCATATCCTCAACTGTCACTCTTACTCTGGTTTGAGTGACGGTCTACAAGGTGACATGTCTCGGTGGACAAAACACGCATTTTTTTTTTTTTTTTTTTTTTTTGGGGGGGGGGGGGGGGGAGCTGAGTGGATGACTTCTGACCTCATTTGTGTGCTGGCCTGTGATTTTGGATCTCTCGGCAGGAAGGCGTAAGGTCCAAAAATCACATACCCGCACATTTGTTGAGTACTATATGCCTTGTCTGTTGACAACGCTAAAGCTTATGGCGGCATTATGAAGGTCATCGGACGGAAATGTGTTTAGACTTTATTATAAAGTCAATGATGTTATCCCAATACTGGTGCATGTAATCAAACAGAATTGGCCTGCCTATCAGACGACACACGTGTATGCTAGTCTGTGACTTTGGACTTTGGGCCGTAAGATCCAAAAATTAAACTACTGTCGAGCCATCGCCCGCTGCTGGAGCTGGGAGCGGAAGATACAATGTGCTCGCCCTCCCCATCATTCATCTCGCCACCTCAAGTCCCATTCGTCAACCCTAGCCGCCATGTTGGGTTAGGAACAGCGTTGCCAAGGCGACCCGCCCGTCAGTGGTATCACTCTGGCGTGTCAGAGGAGGCCCGCGCGACAAGCAGGCTGGGACGTCCTGAGAACAGACTGCCGCTCAACCTCAACCTCAACAACTTCCTTCCCAAAAGGGGCGAAGATGGAAATGACTTCGCTCTCTGGGACAGGACATCCTAATCCCACCAGTAAGCAGTAAGCAAAAGACACTCGGGCCGATATCGGCTGCAGTGGGCCCGCGCACATCCGTGCGCGGGCCCACTGCGGCCGATGACGGCCCGAGGACCTTTGCGTACCGGGAAGAACAGTCAATCATTGCACCTCTCATCGCGTCCTCCATTTGAGGAGTGAAGGTGGCCCACAATGGCAAGCTGTGGGACTTCTAGGATGTCAAGTCCCACACTGGTTGTCTTCCTCGATTCACTAACGCCATAAGCTGTAGCGAAATGAAATGAAATGAAACTTTCTTTCTGAACGGAAGAAGCAGTTAGCACACGTGCCATTTTTCACGCTTGCCGTTAAGCGAATCAAGGGAAGGCAAGCAGTGTGGCCAAGTCCATGTCTGGACGCCGACTAATTGAGGCCTAAGAGCTGCAGACTACTTATTTAGGGGTTGTCCTCTGATGATTAAACACAGGCTCTTAAGATACATCGACCATGATAGTTCGAGGGTTGTGCCAAAATAGCATGGAGCTCAGCAACGAGTAGCTTTTTCCAGCATCACCACTGAACTTTCATTAAAAGTCCCACTTTTCTTCAGAAATCAAATTACACTTCAAATACAATGTCACATGGATAATGGAGATAATAGAACGATGCATAGAAGTAAGGAACACAGCACAGTTTGCTGGGGTTCATGAGCGACTAGGTCTCTTGCAGTGGGGAGTAAAACAATGATAGCGTTGTTTTCTCTATTGATAAGGCTGTCAACAAGGCTGGCGGGCATGTCCCCGCAGGCTAGCCGAGAAGAACGCGGTAATTTGAAAATGTCTTGGCTTTCACAAACTGTATCTGATTACGGTGCCCTGCACTGTACATCATCACGTGGTTTAATTACGGAACTTTTACATCCACAGCCAAGTTGATAACATTTTCATGAACCGATCCGCAAACTACTGCGTAATATCGCAGAGAACGGTCGTTTGTGACAGCTCAGGCGTAGTGCCTATTAACTTGGCGGCTGTCCAGGCGCCAAGCTAACCAGGCACTGCACTTGAGCCTACTCCAACAGTTGGCGGTGGACACATGTGTCAACTAGTGACATTCTAATGGTTGCAGACACGTAAGGAATTGTTTATGGCAGAAATTAAATAATTATGGACATAAATACCATTGTGTACTGAATGCAGAGCAGAATAGAGCAGGTCATGTCATTACAGTATCACAATCGCTCTGCTTCTTTGTTTACCAGCCCTACACTTGAAGCTGACAAGCTATGGACTTCATAAATCTGTATTGCTCATGAAACTGGCGTAAGAAGATACATGTATTTTTCAAAGGAACGGGAAGGGGTGGGTGGGTGTGTGTGTGTGTGTGTGTGTGTGTGTGTGGGGGGGGGGTAACCTGGGATTATACTTTGTCCAGTCAAGGAAAAAAAATCGACGCTAGAGCGGAGGAGTGGTTTAGGGCAAGGGATCCTTTCCATTCCCAACATTTTCTGGGGGCGGGGGCTGGGGGGGGGGGCCGGACGCCCCCCCCCCCCCCTACGCCACCGTTACGCCAAGTTTGAAAACTGGTCCTGTTACCAATAACTTCTACCGTTGGAAAATAAAGGTTCATTGTTCATTACATTTCTATAAATTGTAAAATGGCTAAAACTAAAAGGCATGCTCGGGGACCTCGGCAGCTTGGGTAGTACAGATAAGTATCCGTGCCAGTCCTAGAGCGCTCCAAAATTTGTTTAGACCCATTGCGGCTTACGTAAAACTCACTTTGATGGATGCAGTTGACATTACAAACATAAAAGCGTCACAAGATGTCACCTACATTCCAAAACAAAATGGAAACCATTAACTCTCTTCAGCACGCAAGAAGCGGCACTGTTTACATCACCGGTCCCTGCCTTCACAAGGAGATTAACCCTTTGTCTGTCGGTAGCGATTTTGGTTGGAACCACCTCGACCAAAATCACTACCGACACCCAAAGGATTAATTTTGTCTGTCTTCGAATGTGAGTGAAATCTACACTACTGCACGTGAAAGTGGGTATATAAATAGGATAATGAGGCTCTGTGCCCAGCTATTACAGGCGGGTGTCGTGTGCGATAGGGATCGTGCATTGTGTGTATAATTGGACTGATGCCGCGGCTAACAGATCCTCCGGTTAACGCTGAAAATAGGCGACCCCTCGTTACCCATAACCCCATTATCCATTAAATTACCCAGTCCTGACAAAACGATCGCCACAGCCAATTTTCGCGTTAATCACAGGCCAAGAACTCCAGTTTTAGTGCGGACGCTTAGCCAGTCACTTCCGCCTGCAACAGGCGATATATTTTCCTAAACCCCTGCATGCGCAGGAGATCATGAGAATTTATGCCTGTTGCCGGTGGTGATGGGTTCGGCTTACATCCCCAGAGGAAGTCAACATGGTTTGTCTGATAAGCTTACATGCAGGGCCAATCGTTGCATTTTTGGAATTAACCCTTTTAGCCCCAAGGTCCCATTTCTCAAATTTCGGCGGTGTTGCCTAACGACTATATACCAGTTGTAGGAGATGGATCGCTCATAATTCAAGGGTAGTGCCAGATGAGCTTGGCGCCTTCAGGCTCATCTGGCACTACCCTTGAATTATCATGATCAATCCATCTCCTGCTGCAGGGTCCCGGGGCTAAAAGGGTTGTTAAAGTCGACTCAAATTAATAACAATAGATATACACAGAACTAGATATTACCGTTAATAAACTAAACACTATGCTGACGTCAGTGGTGGATTGTCTTTCTATAACGAATACAAGCTTACTGGCTGTAATTAATATTTTTCAACTTTTCAATGGAATATGACCAATAGAAATTATTAGAAAAGGGAAGTGACTTTCTATATTGTCTTCATGAGCGTCAGCTCGATTCTAAAAAAAAAAAAATGCTGTTTCTGGTAAAAGCCAGTATGTCCACTTTTGAGAACAGTGAGATTTCATTGTACTGTATAACAATGAAATCTCGATTTCTTAAAAATCTATATACTGGCCTTTGCCCAATAACGGCACAATTGCTCAGCACATACCTAGACTCCACATAAGTCTACAATATAAAACAGTGACACACTGTCTGCGTACAGGACCGAGGAGGGTAACCAGTGTAGAGACACGCCTGGATAATATACCCCCCGCCTCAACCCCCCCCCCCCTCTTCCCCCCACCCTCAACCAACCCGGAAAGCTCGTTTTGACGATCATGCCAGTCCCCACCCTCTCCCTCCCGAGAAACTCGTTTTGACGAGCTCTTTTGAGTGCTCACCCAGCTCTGGGGTTGACTAACGTACGGTCGACACGCAACGCTCTCCTTCGGTTCCAATCAGCAAAGGCTATCGGGTGCCCCCTCATAAAAATAACCTCACACCCACTACAACGAAATCCTACCATCTGCAAGGGGCACAGATCTTCGTGGGTCCCCGCAAATGCGAAGATCTGTGCCTCTTGCAGAGTCAAGTTCCATGCTTTTCGTTTTTTCTTCCTATTTTCCCCATCGTGACAGAGGGGGGCAACAGGTACTTTGTTTAGTCAATCTACGAGAAAGACATGACAAATTAGGCTCTGGCGAGACACGAGACCGAAGAACAATTGATGTGAAGATAAAGAAAAGGAGCGTGTCGGGCGGGACACAAAACTTTGTGAAGATAGTAGTCCCACACAAAGCCTGGGTGTCGAACCATCATTGCGCTAAGAGTGCAGTCAAATTGAATCAGTAGAAATGACTCTACTCCCATCTTGATACGACGCTACCGCACACAGATTACAATACATTTAAATCAAAAATAAAATCGATAGTATCCCAACATGGCTATTTTGGAAGTGTGAACGATGTCCAGACTAAAATCAATTGTTCCCGAATATGGTACTGTGGATTTTAGAAGTATGTAATGTAATCCTTAACTGTCTTAAACCAAACAAAGCCCGCAACCTACGCCATCCAAGCTCAGGACTACATACATTACTACACGCGACAAACCCAGACCAATCCCAGAAACAGGACTACATTTGTCCTGTGCAGTCAATGACATTTTTGTAAGAGCCCGACTTTCATTGCAATACAATGAAAATGTCGCTTTTCACAAAAATGGACTGGCTGTCTTTTTCCATCACAGGGCAGACATACTAGACGAGACGAAAACTTAGAATATGTAGAGGAAGAGACCAGACTAATGGCTGTCCTGTGTGGCGGCCTGTAAAAGTGAACGGGACATGGGAGTCCAGACACAGTATCCAGATATCCCCAGGCATGACCCTGCAGGCACCCGAACAAGCCCGCGACAAGCCCGACTAGAAACTGAGTTTCACGTGTAGGCCTAATCTGGCACTAAACTTCTATGCTAAGCTACCTCTGAGAAAATGGATATAAATCGGGCCGAATACTGCTGTCAAGAGGAAAAGATTCTCGTGAGCCGTCCTGAACCAATACGACCACATAATTATGGCTGTGAATGTACGTGGATGTAAATAGGGCCGATTATTGCCAGCAAGAGGTTTGGATTCTCATGAACCCTGCATCCGCAGGGGTTCATGCGAGTCCGTGCCTCTTGCAGATGGACGTAGCCTGTACGATTCTGACAGACACGGGTTTAACTCATTCTACCCCAGATACACCACAGGAAGATAAGGATCGACCAATATTGGCGCCAAGCTATTCTGGCATCACCCTTGAACTATCATGGTCGATCTGTGTCCTGCACTGCAATGCAGTCTTCAGAGGACAACGGCAAAATTTAATGGTTTCGGTGACGGGGTAGAATGAGTTAACTGGCGCCATGATGAGCTCAAAGTTTGCGTGACTAAAGATATTTCTCATCCCAAGCTGCAGACTTAAACCCTAAAAACCTCGTCAGTGAGCGTTACAACGAGGTAGATGACGATAAATGCAAACAAAGGCTACATATTCTTTGGCGGGTAAAGCTCATCTGAAAATATGTGTTTTTTGCAGTTATAATATCCATCCGGACGTGCATGATCGTCTAGCCCGCCTCTTCTGGCAGCTAGCTGGCATTGGGCGGACCTACGAGTATGAGTGAGACCCCAAAAACTGTCTCAGAAACACAGATGTACCACACGCAAGAGGTACTTAAAGCTGAGGTGCAATGAGAAAAACCCGCCCAGCGCGTGTTTTAAAAAGACTACAGGACCCAGCTTGGGCCCTGCCCCTAAGTGGGTCAAATCGGTTCGTAACTCAGTTGACGGACTTGGCAACTGCGTATCCCGGGCTTGCAAAACTCTCGGAAAACGACATACCACTTCCTGTTGCACGGAAATCATCGCGATTAGCAGATCGGACAACAGCAGACGATTCTGTGACACTTTGAAACTGACCGACAGCCACGGATTTTACGCGCTAGGGACTATGATGGCAGAATGTACGGCTGTACATGCTGTAAGTATGACTCCTGACACTTTGTAGTTGTGAACGAATTTTTTCAACACGTACCTCCAGTCCAATATAGGCTAATATAAATAAATAAAGAAGCATTGTGATGTACAACCAATACAGTAAATTGGATGAGAGAGAGAGAGAGAGAGAGAGAGAGAGAGAGAGAGAGAGAGAGAGAGAGAGAGAGAGAGAGAGAGAGAGAGAGAATCGACTGTTTACATAGATGCCAAAAGATACAAGGTCGCCATGGGTCGAGCTGAATTTTAGTAGCTGCCCTTCGTATGGAGGATTTTTTTCGCTGTAGGCCACTCCAGATGAAAAGATATAATAACAAACACAAAACGACAAATAACCCCTCCTTCCTCACCCTTCCGATATCGAATAAAGCTTCAGGCTGTGCTGTGTAACTTACGGATAGCTCGGCCTGGTCCATATCCAGTGTGCGTCCAGGCAAGACACAAATGGCCTGCTCTGTCCGTCGGGTGGTCGAGTGTCGTCTGCTACTGTTGCTGTCAGTAGAAATATCGCTGGTTTAGATCAGTGATCGCGGTTCCCACTCCGCGCTGGATACAGGAAGTGGCCTGTCTTTTTCACGGGAGTTTTGCCAGCACGACAAACGCAGTTGAAAACTGAGTCAACTGAGTTCCAAACCGGTTTGCCGAAGTTAGCCGAACGTTCACGACAGGGCCCTCGCTGGGTCCTGCAAAGTTTTTTTAAAACACGTGCGGGGCGGAGTTTTTTGACTGTTTCTCAGCTTTAATGCTAGTACACGAACACAAGGCGAGGAACGTGTGAAGATTCGCGTGTTCGATTCTAGCTGATGGGAAGGTTTGCTAGTGGACTAACGTTGGGGTGGAACGGGAAAGATGGACACATCCGTTTACCAATTAACCCATATCATACTGAGGCTAAAAGCTTCAAATCTGTAACTGCCATATGCAAGCTACATTATAGTACTTACAGATAAGGCTATAGACCAATGGCTTTAGTTCAAGGGTGGTGCCAGAATAGCTTGGCGCCTAGAGGCGCCAAGCTATTCTGGCACTACCCTTGAACTATTTTAGTCAAACTTATTTCACACACTGGTGTATTCCGATTGATAAGGGTTAACTCATTCGCGACGCGCCCCATACGAAAAAGCGGCAATTTGCCGCGTATCCGCGTGCGGCATGTCACGAGTGAGTTAAATCGAGTGAGGAAGAACATGCACGGGTCCCGTGTAGTATATTTAGTTCAATTCAAAGTCAAAAGGTTTACATTACATGGGCCAATATCTCAAGAAGATACTGGAGCTTTTGCAGACCGAATCTACCAGCAGATTGCGCTACCAGTGAAGGGCAGTAAATCGAATCAAACAGCTCATGAGGATCTATGCCTATATGAAGAATAGAACATGGGGCGCTATGCCTTCATGACGGACTGCGACTGACATATCATGTACCGGTTCAGCGAAAACGCTGCTCCGCCCCAGAAAGACATTATGTAATATTATGCAAGACACACAAAGACAAAAAAAACAAAAAAACAAACAAACACAAAAACAATAGTCTGTTGTATTGCGTTATCAAGTGGATCCATACATGAAAGGAAATTCCGACAGAGATGGAACCATTTGATAAAGCAATACAACCGTGTCATTTTGTTGGGACACAGCAAATATTACGTCTACTACGCACCACACTACAACACTGTCAGAACATTGTGCGCTGGTCTATGATTTTGGACCTTAAAGAGTAGTAAGAACAATTATGCTCTCGAACCCTCAGAACAATTGATAACTGACGCCGTTCTTTGACATGAACCTAATCTATATCACATTTCTGAGTTCACAATTATGGAGCAGTCTATGACAGCCAAGAACAAAATTATCAAAGTTGTATTAACTCATCACGTATTTCCCAAATTTTCGAGGCGTCATCTAACGACTATGTACCTGTTGCAGGAGATGGATCGACCATGATAATTCAAGGGTAGTGCCAGATTTGCTGTTGTGCGTCAGGGCTGAATGAGGTAACACCCTCCCAATGGTTAATCTCCGGCTAGTTTAGTGTGCGATTAGAACAGCTACAGCTAAACATTTCCGGATTAAAATTAAATGATCTCAATTAAGGTAATGCCTAGCTGACGAATTTCAAAACACAATTAAAAGAGCTGCTACGATTTGCTGGTAATGCATAGCTGACGGATTTCACACATAAACCAATAAAATCGAAGTATCAACGACTTATCGAGTGCCCCTTGGGCGCCCAGCGTGTGATTTACTGACTGTCCGTTTGAAACGCAGAGCTAGATCTACTGAATGCCCCTTTGACGTCCAGAGATAGACTTACAGCCTGCCCCTTTGACGTCCAAAGCTACACTTACTGACTGCCCCTTTGACGTCCAGAGGTAGTAATGCACGTCAAAAGGGTAGTCGTAAGTCTGGGATGCACGTACCTCGATTTTTCCCAGGTTATACGAGTGCCCCGAGAGATAATGACATACACTTTAACCTGGGCAATGCACGCGGTCTGAGGATGTAAACGGGTCCAATTTCTGAGCCAGCGGGAGACACAACTTTTCATAACCCCCTAAGGCTGCAGGGATTCATGAGACTTTATGCCCTTACAGATGCAACGATCTGTTAGCTATTAAGTGTGGGTCACCTCATATGCAGAGCAAAAAATGTCAGAAATGACACAACAAGTAAATTACACAGCACGCAACAACATCCCGTGGGATTTTATCCATTTTCGCTGACAAAGTGCAAACTGTGAGGGAACTGGCAGGACAAGAAAAACAATTCTGGAACTGAGGCGTTCTCATTTTGCTTTAGGTACGTGAAGTACACACACATGGGGAAAACGTTAAATGAAATGACAACAGAAAAAAAAAGTGTGCACCGATTGAAATGTAATAAATCTGACAATCAACTGCTAAACCTGTCTCCCGTACAAAACCCATCTGCAAGGTGGCCCCAGACAAATGAGTTGCGTTTAAAAACAACAAAAAGAGGAAAGCCCCAACTCCCTAACTCTATCGAAGTGATTTAAAAAGCCACATGAACAGATACAAAAGCAGACAACGCTTCAATCATTGTCTTGGGGTTTTTCTTATCTACCAGCTGAATGAGTAAACTAGGCATCTTTCATTTTTAAAAAGTTTTAAATTTTTTTTTTACATACAATTATTCTTCATTTTTTTGTGTCCAGCATTTGCTTTGTTTAGCAATGGGATTAACCTCTATGAATCTGACAACTTGTTATGTGTCATTGAGAGCGAAAACCACTGCCCCAAATATGTCCACTATGTCACTCATATCCTCATTCACCCGCAGGCATACCTACTCCATCTTTAATTGACTCCCTCCTCTTAATCGTCTGCGACAGGAATACCAGCTTAAATGGTTTAGCAAGAGGCAAAGATCCCCATGAGCCCCCGCTCAGCGGGGGCTCATGAGGATCTGTGCCTCTTGTGGATGTAAGTTAAACTCTGCCCACGTAGTACGCCGACGCTTAAGGGCATACTTTTCAGAGATGTAAATTCGGTATGTCGGTGCAGCAATAGAGTGCTGAATGTTTAGGGGCTATAAGATGAACGGTGCAGCAGTCAGGGTTGTTAGTGTAGTGTTTAGGGCGTGACGCTTCCCCAAAAATTACAGCGGTCAAACTTAGATCATAATAATAATAAATAATAATAAGATCATGACATAAAGAAACCCAATGACGAGATTGTTCCAGTTTTGGAACACTCGTGGACGCGCATTGTGAAATCAGGGTTCAAACAATCTCCGCTGCGAAAATACGCGACACTGCTAATCTATATAACGACCTACTTCTGCGGAAGAATAGGCCACATGGAACAGCTCAATACTGACAAGAGACACCAGGCAAAGTCTTCGAGAAATGCATAGTAATCTCGATCAGAAATGTCACGAATATTTCTGATATCTATAGATGGAGGAACAAACACACAAACAAACAATGACGCAAACTTCGTGAACAAACAAATGACAAATGGACAGACAAACCCAAAGCACGTACAACCAATCAAACCGAACAGAAAAGAAGTCCAACAAACAAACAAACATGTTTCAGTGCCTACCTTGGCCATCTGTGCCTGTATTCCCTGAGCCTGTAGCGCTTGCACCGCCAACTCTGCTGCCTGCGGCGCCTCGAAGTCCACAAAGCCATAACCTGCACGTGAAATACGGACATGAGCACGGTTGTTTCTGACCTGCTGCAAGGTTGGTTTTTTGTTTGTTTGTCATTTGCATGATCATTACAACCTTTAGTTCTTCTCCTTTATCAGAAGGTCAGAGTATCCCCAGGGATTTCTAGGGCTTCTACTTTCACCTTTATTTACTTCTTACTTCTTTGCATGTCAATCATTTTGTTTTCATTTTCGTTTTTTCGTCCCTCACTGACACACTGCCCTAGAAATCCTTAGCCCTTCTCTAACCTACTGACCGAAGAGATGTAGTTGGAAAAGATTAGTTAACCAAAAGAACTAAACATATCAAATACCTTGATACCTTGTCGCCACCTTGTCCCAACCCACACTGAAGAAATCCGGTTAAACCTTTTAGCCCCAAGGTCCCATGTTTCACATTTTGGAAGTGTTGCCTAACGACTATGTACCAGTTGCTGGAGATGGATTGATCATGATAATAGTGCCAGATGAGCTTGGCGCCTTCAGGCGCCAAGCTCATATGGCATTACCCTTGAATTATCATGGCAAACCATCTCCTGCTGTAGGGATCTGGGGTCAAAAAGGTTAAAGTCCCCCCACTAGCGTCCCCGCTGACCCGAGCTCTATACGAATACCCCAGGTGGCACGAGAAACTACTACAAAGCAAAATGTACCTGTCCTACCTGTAAATCCTACAGCTAAAACCCCATCCAATCTGAGATCTAACTATACGAACAAGCCGTCTGTGACATTCCTCTTTCGATTATTAATGTCATAATACGATATACGAATAAATACATTCTAAGCTGTGTGAACGTCTCTGGTCACAAATGAACGTCTGAGTGTTTAAAAGTAAATCTGGTCAAACAGATTTATAGTATTAACCCTTTGCGTGTCGGTAGCGGTTTTTGGTCAAGATGACTCCTACAGGAATCATCGCGACAAAAACCGCTACCGACACACAAAGGGTTAGCAACGTACCTTTACATTTATTTGTTGTTTGGTCGATTATTGCCTTTGTAGATGTGATTTTACCAAATCTGAAACAGAAGGAAAACTTGGTTTAACAATCATGTTTAAACCACGTAATCTATGCCACAACATGCATTAATTATTTAACCCATAACATACTGAGGCTAAAAGCTACAAATTTGTACACTGCCGTATGCAAGCTACATTATGGTACTTACGGGTAAGGATATAGGCCAATGGCTTTAGTTCAAGGGTGGTGCCAGAATAGCTTGGCGCCTAGAGGCGCCAAGCTATTCTGCACCACCCTTGAACTATTTTAGTCAAACTTATTTCACACACTGGTGTATTCCGAATGATAAGAGTTAATGATACTTGCTGTATGGGGAAAACGTACTTGGGCTGGGAACTAATGACACATTAACAACACTTTATTAGCCCCAAAGCAGATGTCGGCAAGAGCCATGGCGTAGGCATCCTGCTAACCCTTTGGCTGTCGTCAGCGGACGAAAACTGCTGCCGACAGCCAAAGGCCGGTTAACACAGGTCCATCATTTCTTCTCGCCGACGAAGAAGATGGTCCTGTTTAACTATAGGCCTCTGGATGTCGGTAGCGTGTTTTGTCGAGATAATTCCTGCAGGAATTATGCCGACAAAACGCGCTATCGAAAACTGAATGGTTAACAAGATGAGGCGTAGGCTCCCCCAAAACCCTTCCTTAATTTGTCTTTTCGCGACAGACGAACATCCATCTGACGTGTCTCTAAATGAGGGGTCCTTCGTATCACAGACTAAAGCCGTAGGCGATCTTTTCACCTAAATATCACGAAGAAAGTATTTTAACTCATTAGAGACGTGCCGCGTATCCGTATGCGGTACGTCTCGAGTCAGTTATAAAGGGGGCAGGTCACTGCAAGGTTTCTTTTTTCTGGTTACATCATCACTGCCGGTCGCAGACATCGATAGCAGTTTTCATTTACTTTTCCGCTTGACGTGACAAATACCGTACAGATCAGGAACTGTGCCCCGGTATGTTCAGTTCAATGACTAACAAAATCCCACCCCTCACTGGCAACTCGCTACAGAATTAGATACGCGAGTGGAGTGACTCAATCCTGTTCTTTGGGGCACTGCTTGTGGAAATCACTGCCGACTTACTCGTGAATTCGTGGAGTCGATCACACACTATAACCTCTACCGTCGTAAAATAAATGTGACCAGTCACCACTACCAAGAGGCACAAATTCTCATGAGTCTCAGCGGATGCAGGGGCCCGTGAGAATCCATGCCTCTTGTAGATGGGACAGGCTGACTGGATGCCTGGTATACATTCCTAGTTCATGGAACCGAAAGGTTTTAACTACTTATCCTCGACTTTGTGGACGAGAAGGCATAAAAAGGCTTAAATCCCCTTTGGGGTTCGGGCGTGCATAACCTCTAATTTCACCACCCCGCAAGAGGCATAGATCCTCATGAGCTCCCGCAAGGAGGGAGCTCATGAGCATCTACGCCTCTTGATAACCTGTTTGCATCAATATTCGTCAGGCAGTGGGCAACAGTCTGCTATAACGTAGGAACGAGTATTACAAGCGCTGAAGACCGGTGCCCCAAATTTCTTTCACTCTAGCTGAGAAGTAGGCCAGTGATGATAAGCTGAGCGAGACCAACCTTGAACTACTCATACACGTTTCGTGGGAAATTTGAACGTAACAGTTTCGTTAGCACCACCCTGAACTGTCAAGACGGGCTATTTCCAGAAATGTTACGTAGTATAAGACACTAAATTCGTCATTGGAGGTCTGTGTCGCCGTTTTTCTTCTTTTTTTTTTTGTAATAAAAAAAAAATATAAAAAAACTCATTTGAGATGAGGCGCACACGCGTTTTTTTGCGGTAGTCTTCATATGCGGCACGTCTGGAATGTGTCAACTCATTCAAGGCATACCGCATCAATAGTTGCGAAAGTGTCGTATAGCATTGCTGGTGCCAAAGCCATACGACACTTCCGCAGTTATTGATGAGGGCGTCTTGAATGAGTTAACGCGAAATACTCAAACTGCTGAGCACAAGTCACACAAATCAACCAGTCTTTACTTCACTGTGCTTGTTCGTCACTTGGCGTTCTATTAACGCTTTCGTTTGACGGAGACTGAGGCATCAAAGGCCAGTCATTTCTGCATTCTTGGCCAGAATCAAGTACGAAAGACTCGTTTATTTCTACACCTACAGTATAAATTCATACCTGAATGCTTATCTGCGATCTGGGCTCTGGGATTTATGTGCTCGAGTGTGTTCAGCTACAGAGAATACTATTCCTTTAAGTGACAACCAGACAGACACACACAGACGTCACAGACAAACCGACAGACAGACACTCACACACACTGCAAAGTTAATTAACGACAAAACACTACTCACGATTGGCACAAATTGACGAGGTCCTTGTCCGTGGTATTGGGACTGAGGCCCCTGATGTAGAGGTTGGTTCGAGACAGCGCATCGCCAGAGTGGTTGCTGGACTGGCTGCTCGTCGTGTTAGGGCTTGCCGCCGGCATACTTCGTGCAGGGTAGGTCTGTAACCACACAGAGAGAAAGATCTCATAAGAACGCATAGTAAAAGACACGTATACACAATTGTGCACACACGGGCATAGTTAACAAAAAAAATGAAACTTTGGGGAGACATCTGAGGGACGATGATACACAGAACAAGCTTATCATCACACATTGCTAACGCTACGACATGAAAATGTGAGCTAACTGAAGACAGGTACGGCAACCCATTAAACCCATTACAAATCGACTTGGATTGACCATGCTCGTTTAAGGGTTGTCAAGGGTCGCCAAGCTATTTTGGCACTACCCTTGACGTGGAACTACCATGGTTGATCTGTCGACGTAATCGTCTTAGGGAAACTATCATCTTTCTACCTTATGGCTCAAAGCGACAGGCACCCACTAACAGCCTTCAGAATATCCCCACCCTAGTTCTCCATGCAATACCAAATAACTACACACAATACATAAACTACACACAATACATAATCCAGTCCGAGACGACGCCTCAGAATCTGCAGCCACTGAATCTATACACCCAGTATGTCCACTTCTGCCTAGTCAGAATCTTTCAACCAGCTTAGCAAGAATCCAAGCGAAAGATATGCGTCCTAAACTACCAGCAACATACTGAAGTAACTCCTTTAGCCAGCAACGAATCCGAGCAAAGGTTTCTGGTTCTACATCTCCACCTACCATGCAGCCCCTCTTGGCAAAACTGAATAAAGCAAGCCGGATAGATTCCTGCTCATAAAGTCTGCCTGCTCCGGGAATGATAAGTTTTGTGACCAATGAATGTTCGCCAATTCTGCGGCTGTACGCACGGATACCCCAGCTCTGTGTCCCTCATCCATCCAATTCTGACAGAGTTACAGGATTTATGTCTGTAGCTGGCAAGGTTTGCCGCAGTTACACCCGTCCTCAGACTGAGGTGCTGATATAGGGTTCACTCTACTAGAACTACTAAAGAGTAAGCATGGAGGAGGCCTTGCTAGCGAACCCCTTTATATATAATATACCCTTTGGTAGCGCTAAGCATTCGTGTGCTGGTCGGTGACTTTGGATCTTACGGCTACTGCTGTAATGTAGTTAACTCATTCAGCCCGACGCAAATATTTCCAAAATTTTGGAGGCGTCATCTAACGACTATGCACCTGTTGCAGGAGATGGATCGACCATGATGTGCCAGATTAGCTTTGCGCCAAGCTAATCTGGCACTGCCCTTGAATTATCATGGTCGACCCATCTCCTGCTGTAGTGCATCAGGGCTGAATGAGTTCATGCAGTGGCACAGGAATATGTGTTGTGTGTGAGAGGGGGGGTCGATGTGTCTAATTATATATAATATATATATATATATATATATATATATATATATATATATATTATATATATATATATATATATATATATATATATATATATAATATATATATATATTCAACGTCACTTTTCTGCTTGCTAAACTCAAACAACGGGGGTGGAGGAGTATGGGGGTTGGGGAGAGGGGTCGAATTATTTTAGTTCTACGAGTCTAAGAGTTAAGGTATCACAGTAGATCAATCTATCGTGCCTTGCACATAGTGTTCAACTGAATCAACTGTATTACACTGTCTGTGGCCGAATCTAACGTGAGTCATTTGGCTTTGGAAGTAACGAGCGAGCCCTATGAAGTTTACGATGATAGCTTCACGCGCTCCATTAGTTCCTTTTTCATGTACAGGGCAAGGATTCTCATCGATTCACAACTGCAGGGCTCATGAGGCCTCTTGCTTGGTTACATCGGTCCTGTAAAACATCCCCAGACTGAGGCGGTCCTCTTAGTTCAGCAGTAACTGAAGCCAGGAAAAGAAACATCGTCCTGGCCAATCATCATCTCTGCGTCTTGGGTTTCACATCCACCCCGTGTCTTATCGCGCGCCGACCTCAGATGAAGCCAGTGACCCCCATGTATCAGTAATGGACCCTTATCCTGCAGTTCTTGCCAGCTCAGTACAGTACAACTTGGCTAATTTGCAGAGAAAAGGAGGATGGGTGCACAACACGAATTATCAGCAGCGAGTAAAAAACTCTGAAAGTAAAGACGCTAAAACCGGTAGGAACAGGGAAAACTAATAGTGAACGCACCTACTAAATACTTACACATGCAATTCACCAATTTCCTGTTCAGATTTTCAAACTGGAGTAAACACTAAGAATATTTATAAAATATTTGCAAAAATCTATACAAACCGATGGGCATGGGCAAAGGCTTAAACACAGAACTGCACGAATCCACTGCAAAATGAGTTTGGTAACAGGCAAAACCCGAAGCCCTCATGAACTGTGCAGTTCTCCAAGACTTTCAAAGTATTTTCCAGCAATACCTGTGGGACCAATAGCGCGCCGGTGCCGTAGTTTCCATAGCACTCACAGACTATCAGACCGACCTAGGATACATCCTTAAAGTATAAACATACTGCGACTTCTACTAAGTAACAACACTCATAAACCGATAGGTTCGCTACAACCAAGCATCACATCTGCACCATTTCCATAGATCCTCATGAGCTATGTCTCTTTCACCGGCTACTTGAAGAAAACGACCATTTTCGCAGGTACCCAATCAAGAGACAAATTTCTAACCTCCCAAAAGTGCATCTTGCAGGAAAAGTTTATAGATATATGCGCCTCGGAGAAGGCAGAAAACTGGCTGTTGGGGTTTATGATGGCAGGGACGAACACAGATAGTACACTAGGCTATCTATGTCCTCTCCTTTCATCCGCCCACCTCTAATCGTACAGATAGGCACACTAATTAAATCTGGTTCAGGGAAGACCTCGCCAGAGGAAACGGGCAACGGGAACTCAAACCTTTCCCCCAACCACCTCCTATGTGTGAAGGTGTCAAGGAGGCTGTTCTAAGATTTTTGCAAGAGGCCTAGATGCTCATGAGCCCCTGCGTCCGCAGGGGCTCATGAGAATCTATGCCTCTTGCAGATCGGGCTGATAAACTTCTTGGTAACCATGCGTCTTCGATGTCAATGGCCTGTGTCAACTTGCACGTTCCATCTGCTGCAAGTGGCATAAATTTACAGTTGCTTTTCTCTGACGGAGGCATACTACCTGAAAGAGTCTCAGTAACGTCCTAGGCTATATAATTACGTCTGTTTTTCTAAGACAGATGAACTGACGAAGATAGACGTTCGTAAATGTTTGAGTCAATGTTCAGTAATGAAAAGGATGAGGACTGCAGCATACCTGTCCAGCACTGATCAGATTACGCCCGATGATGTTCACTAATGACTGTTCAGTTTGGCAGGTAAGGAGTCATACTCGTACTCTGAAACTCCGCGCTGACCTGTATAAATGGCGACAAACGCAAAACGTCACCAGAATAGATGCACTGAGCCAGCGGATAAAGAACACAAAACAGAAGAAAACTATCTCTTTCATCAGGCTGTGTAAGACAGGCTGAACCGCTGCCTGCAGGAGGCACAAATATCCACCAGCCGCCCATAGCCTGCAGTGACCCTTCCAGATCTATGCCGGTGGTTGAGTTCGGCATGTTCATAAAAGTTATACAGAGAAAACGGGATGTAGTCTGACAGTCTCAGCAACAAGTGGAATCCAGGTATACACCGCTATCTCCTTGACTGCCGAGAAATAGCCAACACGTCCAGCTGAAAGAGGCATAGATCTTAATGAGCCCCCGCAGCTGCTCATAAGGATCTATGCCTCTTACTGACACCACTTTCAATCTATGTTCCTGGGGCTCCTTGACGTTGAAATTACCATTTTAAAAACACAGCCTGCAGCCATTGACAGCGGCGGGGTTAAAGTAACATCTACATCCCTTCCCATGCCAGCCCCGGGAGATGGATCGACCTAAACAGCTCAAAGGTGGTACCTGATAAGCTTGGCGCCTCCGTTTCCGGAGACATGACGTGGTTCCAAACTGTACAGCAAGAAATGGAAATAAAACTAAAAGGGGTTTGTTTACCTGCCCAACAACCATTAATTAACCCTCGCCGCTTGAAATAGGTCCCAGAATAGCTCAGTCTGAGTCTGCCATTGGGCGACGGGGGTGAGAGAGAAAAATCAGTCCATCTTTGTATATTAGCCCCTCCTTGAGAAGCAGCCACAGGTACTGTAAACTGTCGATGCATGCGCAAGGGTGTTGAATAATTACGCGACCATAGCCCAAGCAAATGCGGCCCGGCAAGATGCATGGTGAAGACTACGCGTGCAATGAAAGCAATCAACCACATCTCATGCTCCCGTCCCCAAACCAATTTCCTCGTTATCTCCCGTTACACGTTTACTGCCACTGATGATGACAGTGTGTGTGTGTGTGTGTGTGTGTGTGTGTGTGTGTGTGTGTGTGTGTGTGTGTGTGTGTGTGTGTGTATGTATGTATGTATGTGTGTGTGTGTGTGTGTGTGTATGTGTTTGTGAGAGATCAGTTACTTCATAAAAGCGTACCAGAAGGTGATTGATTGATTGTACATTGCTTAACGTCCCGACAGCAACAAGGCTTTCTCAGGACGTGCCTGCACTGCTTGTAAAAAAAAAATAAATAAACAGAACATTGAATGTATGTCGCCAGCCGGTCAAATACGTTAAATAAACCTAACACATGGGGCTAAATAAAGCTAAGACCATTTAGCAACACACATCCAATATCAAGAGCTACAGGCAGTGCAGACAGTAGGGAGAGTTTTAAATAGGCAAATACAGGTGAATGGACCTCGGGTAGACAGAAACACATGCCCCAGAATAGAGAGAAAACCCACCCTGTGGGGCTGACCAGGGTGACCCTGGGAACTAAAAAATACCTAACCCCACCCAAGTCCCCCAGGGCAGACCCGGGTGGGGTAGTACCAGAAGGTGATACATGTAACGCTATGGAAAAAAAAAAAAGTATGCACGTACTGGGCTGGTCGATGACAATAAAGAGACTCGGGAACAATGGAATTCATTTAACCGACTTGCGCAAGCTGCCACCGGTACTGAAAACAGTACCACAGGCTACAGGTACAAGGGGTTAAGATAAAGGCGTGTGTAGGCTACGTGTGCAAATCTTTGAAACCCAGCACGTAAAGTATGCACGGGTAACAAATCCGACGCACCTGTAGCATTCCCAAAACAATATGTACAAATGTTAAGTCCCTCCCAGAAAACAACCGTGTGCAGCTATGCGACTTTGGTTTTAAGGGTCTGTATGGTGGCCTGTGATTTGGAACCTTACGGCTCAAAGCCGTAAGGTCCAAAATCAAAGACTATCAAGGCGCAATTTCGCTTGGGTTACCGTCGTCCTACACCAAGGGCAACAATGGATACACCCACGTGTGATCTTGAATGGAAATTTCCATTCACGATTTGCGCATCTAAAAGTTTGTAAGACAATCAAGAACATGCCAGCGTTGCAATTCACCTCATCTGCAAGAGGCATAGATCCTCATAAGCCCCCCCCCCCCCGCCCCGTAGGCTGCTCATAAGGAACCATGCCTCTTGCTGGCTCCACCATTAACCTCCGATTTACTTTCTTCATATCAATTTATAGCATGTACCAAATCAACGGGGTACCCAAAATAGTGAAGGGATTGGCAAATAAATAGACGAGAAGACGTAGGAAGTCTTGTCAAATGGCTGTATCAGCACACCTGCCACAAACCACGCTTCTCCATGACTGCTCGGGATTACGCGTAACTGTCCCACTCCCACCAATATTCCACAGTGGAACATCATCAACAAGAAATGCACAGAGGTGTACAGAAGTGTTAGGACCAAGAAGTGTCAATAAACTTACATACAAAAGCTTGTAAAGCATCCTCTGTCTCTCCTAGTTTGCCTTGATTTTCCCCAAGTGGAACGAGTGTCAGGGACAGGCTCTGTGTGTACATCACATCTGACCTACCCTTTAACTCATTCGAGACATGCAGCATCCGCGGCATTAAGCCACGTAAACGGATGCGGCACGTCTCGACTGGGTAAACAGAATGTTTTGTGATCAATACAACAGATGAACTTGCACGACCTTGTCCGGCCTACACAATACAATCAACAGCACCTTTTGATCGGGAGTAAAAACTTTTCGTGTACCGATTTGCACGAACTACTGAATTCGCCCTGTCGTCCTTTCCTGGTTGAAAGTAAAGTACATTTAACACAAATTTCCTAGTTATTTCTGTTTTAACCCCTTTAGCCCCGAGCCTACATTAGGTACCCTTGAATTATCATGGTCAAGCCATATCCTGCAACTGGTACATAGCCGTTAGGCAGCACCTCCAAAATTTGAGAAATGGGACCTTGGGGCCAAAAGGTTAACTTATTCAATGAAGTCTTTGTTATCAATGAAGCACAAAGCATGAACCAACAGCCACACCACCATCGCCATCCATAATAACTGAGATGGTGTTACATAACAAAACTACTTTGATCTGTAGTTTTCATGTGGACAATCCATTTAGCTCCAAGCCTGCATTTTGAACATGTTGGAGGTGTGTGTCACTTAATGACGTATCAGTTGTAGGAGATGGATCGACAATGATAATTCAAGGGTAGTGCCAGATTAGCGTGGCGCCTAATCTGGCACTTCCCTTGAATTATCATAATCTATTCTCCTGCTACATGGCGTCGAGGTGAAATTTGTTAAACAAGAAAAAAATTATATATGTGCGAAAGTGCATCACCTCTTCAGGACATAAATTAATTTAACCCATACTGAGGCTAAAAGCTTCAAATTTGTAGACTGCCATAGGCAAGCTACATTATAAGGATATAGATAAGGATAAGTACTTACAGATAAGGATATAGACCAATGGCTTTAGTTCTTTAGAGGCGCCAAGCTATTCTGGCACCACCCTTGAACTATTTCAGTCAAACGTATTTCACACACTGGTGTCGATAAGGGTTAACGCATAGACAAGGTGCCCGTCCTATCCCGCAGGAGTTAACCCATTCGAGACGTGCTGCGCACAGATAAGCGGTTTCTGCCGCGTACCACGAGCGGCATGTCTCGGATGAACTAAACAAATCTCCTAGTTCAAAAAACATTTCCAACACCAGTGCGAATGAGCCAGTGTTGAAGAAACACACGCAAGTGTCCCAGCAGTTTCTCACGCAGACTAAGACTGCAAAGAGGCACAGATGTTCATGCTCCCTTGCGTCTGCAGGGGCTCAACTCGCTGGCAGAGGTGGCTCCGCTTCTTGCTCAAATTGGGGGTGTCATCTAGGTTCAAGCTGGTGGCGATCAAGGGCCGATCCTCATGGTCATGCGAGCATGCCGAAAATGCCCGTTAACTTTTTAGCTTCACATTTCCAGCAGCTCCTCTCCCTGCGATTGAGCCCCCCGGGACAGACACCCTCTCCTCCCCCCCCCCCCCCCCGGTTTTTCTTATTATTTAAATACGATTTCCGTTTAAGACCCCAGATTAGGGTGCCTCTGTTGGTCTGCCAGACATCTAAGTGCCGCTCACAATCATACCGAAAATCCTTGTCCATCTCCACAAATATTCGTAAAATACTAGAATGTGACTCGCTGACAAAGGTTTGGTTTCGTGTACAGTTTTTTTCTTTTCACTGCAGCCATCGTGGGCAATCGATAACACTAGACTAGTGTAGTTCTTCGTATACTTGTCTGTGATTTTGGACCTTACGGTCTTAGGCCTCAATGTCCAAAATCACAGACCAGCACATGATGCAATTTAGAAAAAAAGAAGTATTTTTTATAAGAGTTCAAAGAAGCTTCAGGGTTCTCGTAAAGATCTTACTAGTTTTCGGTGTACAGCCGTCATTTACCTGAAGTAGAAGTCGAGGTCTATGCAACAATGTCCTACTGGTGGGGATAGTGATCGGGGGTTCAAGCTATAGGACAGGTGTTTCGTGCTTGCTGCCGATCGGACGGCAAATACCGACTGGCGTAAACTTGTCACGGGTCAAGGGCCGGCTAGTCCACTGCCTCAAACCACTACGCCCAACCCCCAACCCCCCCACTCCCAACCCATCCCTCCACCCCTCCCCCCCCCCCCCCCGGCACTAAAGTTTTAGCCCCCCCCCCCCCCCCAACTTCCCCACCCAGACGTACAGAAATGAAAAAAGGTCGAAACGTACGCTGTCGAAATGCAAATCCACCGAGACGTACCCTGCGTAACTATGCAAGTTTACATTCGAACTATCAAAGGATTATGCATCGAAAATTTTCTCCGTTTAAAAAGCCGAAATCTAAACACTTGCAAACGACACCAAATCTCAAAACAGCAAGAGGCACAGATTCTCATCGGCCCCTGTGGTTGCAGTGGCTCATGAGAATCTACGCCTCTTGCAGATGAAAGGCTCCTTGAAAATCTATATCGCTAGCAGTCAGGTGAAAGGGGGCTGGGCGAGGAACTCCAACCTCTTCACCTCAAGCCTAGACTCTCCAGCCCGTCTTTAGAGGTCGTAAATTTACCTTAGTTTCTCCCTGTCACCTTAGATACGACCTCTTGTGAACGCATCGCAGTCAGTCACTGCCTGCGCTAAAAACCTCCACTCCTGTATACGTGGAATGTTAGTCAGGCATACGTTAACTACGCACAGTTAAAATAAAAAAGATGATTTGGGTAGCGATCGACAGCTAAAGCACGGTTAGCCTGCAAAACACACCAAAAACTAGTAGGCGCTCCACTAAAACCTTCAAATTAAGCTCCAACATTAGCCCTTTGCGTGTCCTTAGCGGGTTTTGTCGCGATGATTCCCACCGCTACGGACACGCAAAGGGCTAGTGGATACTCTTTTACATAATGCTTATTGGACCCTACAGTAAGTACCCTAGGCAGACCCAAATCGGGTCAGTATTTGTGTGCGGACTGTTTGAAAAGGTCTATATCTTTGGATACAAAAGGCCCCAAATTGGCTCTGTGTAAATTATAAGCTACACACAGAAATTGTGTCGGGAAAGGATACAAATGTCTAGCAGTAGCAGTTGAATCAGCAGGAAATACCTTGGCAGCAACTCATTCGGCCGCCGGATATGGAACATTTCTGAGGGAGATCACGAAATTGACCAGGGTTGTTCGATGGTAGTGCCGGATTTAACATCCTTGAGCTAAACAAACAATCCTTGAACTATCATGGCTGGTCCCCTGCAACGGTATATAGTCAGTCGTTGGTACAGTCTCCCGAATCGGGCGAACTTCATCTAATCCATGGTGACCCTAATGTCGACCTCCCCAAATTTTGCAGACTGCAAATCCAGGAAACAGATCAAACATGATGGTTCATGGGTAGTGCCAGAATAGCTTGGCGCCTATGGGCGCCAAGCTATTCTGGCACCACCCATGAAATATCATGGCCGATTAAATATCTCGCGATAGTGTGTCACGGCTAAATGAGCTATCCAATGGAAGTGCTCAGTACAGCTGACCTTGGTCCCAACACAAGGGTTAAGCGCCGGCAACAATTTGATAATAAAACACGTCATAAGAGCGTACGGAAATCAACAATTTGATAACAAAACACGTCATAAGAGCGTACGGAAATGATAACAAAACACGTCATAATGAGCGTACGGAAATCAACAATTTGATAACAAAACACGTCATAAAAGCGTACGGAAATCAACAATTTGATAACAAAACACGTCATAAGAGCGTACGGAAATCAACAATTTGATAACAAAACACGTCATAAGAGCGTACGGAAATGATAACAAAACACGTCATAATGAGCGTACGGAAATCAACAATTTGATAACAAAACACGTCATAAGAGCGTACGGAAATCAACAATTTGATAACAAAACACGTCATAAGAGCGTACGGAAATCAACAATTTGATAACAAAACACGTCATAAGAGCGTACGGAAATCAACAATGATAACAAAACACGTCATAAGAGCGTACGGAAATCAACAATTTGATAACAAAACACGTCATAAGAGCGTACGGAAATCAATTTGATAACAAAACACGTCATAAGAGCGTACGGAAATCAAAGAGAAAGCTAAGGGGGGAAAAATCGATTACGACTGTTCGGACAGTGTGAAAAATGACATGTAGTTTTTACGTTTACGTCATCGACGTTGTAAATCATGATTACGAAAGATTTGCACAACAGAGATCGGTTTTTTTTTTTTTTTTTTTTTTTAAATCAGCACCTGTCATTAAAGACCACGTTATTCCTGTAGAAGATCGGTTGCTCAAAACAAGTACCACTGAAAATTCATGGAGCAAAACCGGCCAGTCTGACTTTTGAAAATAAAAACTAGTCAAGATTAATCGGCTCGTTGACGATTTCGTTGTCTCCAGGCGTGAATATCTAGGTGTAACGCCTAGGCACTGTGAGAAAAAGAGCACAACCGGTTCATCTTCTCTCAACGCTTCATAACAACTTGCGACAAGTACATTATTATGAAAGACAAAGATTGTTGCATAGCCTGTTACTGTTGCATAACCTGTCCTGGAAGCCTCGGAAAACTGAAAAACAAGCTCTGGCGGTTTCTGGACAAACTCTCCACGAGTCAACAAGCCGTCCATGACCGCGTTTCCCAAAGCCAAAGGTAAAGGTATGCGTTTTCACGATATGCGTTTTTTTGGGTGCCTGATAGGCGGGGGCAGGGGATCTAACTGTTGTCTGTCCAGCGCTGTGATTCCCCTTGGTTTGAGTACTGACAATTCTGCCAGCGCTAGCCTCACCTATCTGGTTTGTGAGTATCATGTATAACTCGAGGCAAAATTTGTATCGTTACATTGTTGTGTAATGTTCTGTGCATCTACTGTGGGAAATCAGGGTATTTACCCGACCACATATAGTAGCGCACCTTCATGTTTGTGTATGTATGTTTCTCCTGCCTACTTCCTAAGTTCCGGAGAAAGACATGGGTTATATAAGAGACCTGATACATTCTTATTAGGAATGGAAATGATTGTCTTATTCTATACCTGCGTATTTCTCTGTGGGCTGGCGATTGGGTGCCTGATAGGCGGGGGCAGGGGATCTAACTGTTGTCTGTCCAGCGCTGTGATTCCCCTTGGTTTGAGTACTGACAATTCTGCCAGCGCTAGCCTCACCTATCTGGTTTGTGAGTTTTCACGATGCTTATGTAGAGTACATTTATCGGTGACAGTGTGAAATATTGGAATGACTGAAAACTGACCATGGTACATGTATTGGCATGAATATGCCCCAAAATCCATGCATAGTATGAGAGATAAATTCTCATGAGCCCCTGCGGACGCAAGGGCGTATGAGAATTTATGCCTTTTGAAGACGGAACTGAAGGGCTGTCTAAATATGAACCTAACACCTGAAATTCAGTTTTATGGGATTTCGCAAAAACTGAATCAGTCTACAGGACTGAAGGCTGTCACCCATGTATAATTTTTTTTTCTTCTAAACGCAGTAAAACACGTCTTGTTTTCCAGTAAGCAGAAAAACATTACACTGTCACACATCGTCAAAAGGTATTTCTACCGCAGCCTGTGCCGTGCACCAGTGATGTGTCTCATTGTCCGTCACCTGTTGACCGACTTTCTTGACGGATTCTAAAACATGCCAATCATGACGCGGGAGTCGAAACTTCGAAACCACAACACTCCCTCCCTCAAAATAATTATACGCGAGAGGCTCGAGGTTATTACTAACCCGCGGAATTGTAGTGGTTCAGCCTACATAAAAGTAATCTGCACTACAGAAAACAATACGTCCACTTTTTGAGAAAAATGCGAGATTTTCATTGAAATCGAGCGCAGTCGCTTGACATACTGGTTTTTGCCATAATAAAGGCAAAAATATGCTTCTCCAAGTCAAACCAATGTGCTTCTCGACCGAAGTCAAACGGTCTGTGGTCATGTAAAGTTTTATCTGTTCTAGTCTGGACATCCCATGCCCTAAATTTGTGACTATCCTTTTTTCCAAAACTTGCACATAACAAAATCTACGTACCTGCATTTGTGTTGAATACAAGAAATCAATCTTTGGAGGCCTCAGAGGCCGAGAAAAGGAACAGTACACTACGAAATTAGTGTCCACACTGTCAACACACACCACACACACTCACTCCTTTCCCGATAGTCAGGCGTACTTGGGCCGGTTTTGACACGAGGTCCTCTTGACTAACAGTACACTGCCCACGCCTAGACGTAAATGATGACCACTGCCTCTGATGATGTAACTGTAAGCGAGGCCAGTTCTTCAAGCAATAGGCGTAGATTCTCATGAGCCCCCGCATTCGCGGGGGGCGCATGAGAATCTATGCCTATTGCAGACAGACGGGCCTGGGTGCGACTAAGTCCAGCACATGTACCAAGTTGCTGCACTGTATGCTTGCCCAGAGCGAGAATTGCATCACGCGTGATTACAGCTCGTTTACAAACAGCCGGCGTCTCGGACTTGTACATTTGACACGGAATGGTTCTTTCTCGCTGAAACGGCATAGTCGATAAAAACAAAATCCTACCTCAGCATCAACAGCGAGGGGAAAAAATTACTAAAACAAAATCGCAAATAACCAATGATGGCGATGAAAACTTTGAATCACAGCACAACTTTCCGATCGTTTTTGCAACTTAAAATCACCTCTTCCGTGTTCAACTGCTAATTGCTGTTCGGTCCCACCGAATCAAACTGAAGTCTTTACACACAGATTGAATCAGACTGAAAGCCTTTTACACACACTGTAGCGCTGTCCACTTGTCTGAGGACCGCTACGTTTAAGCTTGAATGACTAAGTCGTCCTGTGGTGGACACACACGCAGGTACTAGCAAGGCGACATACAGTCTGCACCAATCCCTTCCATTTGCAAGAGGCAGAGATTCTCATGGGACCCTGCATTCGCAGGGGCTCATGAGAATATGTGCCTCTTGCCATAAAAACTCGACCGAGCGACTCAGTATACTCCTCAAAGGAAGGTGCTGGGTTGGAAAACCGAGATTAAGACTGTACCTAAGCCTAACCACGCTTAGCATTGACGTAACACTGACCATTCCCCAAGGCATTAGAGCTAATGTAACGCCATTTAAAGGGTTAAACCCCGTGTCTGTGGAGCAAATCTTCTCAGCAAGAGGCCTAGATCTAATGCGTCCTCGCGCTGTGACGCCACATGAGAATCTATGCCCCTTGCGACTGGAAATGACTAACTGAAAGCCATGGTTGGTTGGTTAGTTCAGGTTTAACGTCCACAGCACCGAGGTGATCATGGACGGCCCTGACGGGCGGGTTATGGGGGACAGGGAAATCTATTGCCTATGGAGTACGACCTGAACACTGATCAACTCAGGCGCACTCCAACTGTGCCACTTTGATTTACCAGGACCTTTCAAAGGACATGCTATTGAACAAATCCGTTTTTTCCCCCTGGATTGTGAGTCCAGCTACCGGGGCCGGGACGGGATTCGAACCCACGACCCGGCGATTCCCTTCGCTCTCCTGCTGCGACGTTTAACCGCCTAAGCTATTTCGGACTCTCAAAGCCATGCATCTCCACACTACAAACATGGGCCCCACAAGGATACACGGACTCTATAAAGTTCTATGCCTCCCACTAGCCGAAGTCAGACATTTTTACGTCTGTGCATCTCAGCTAGGAGAATCCATTTATAAATGTTTCAGTTTACGATAAGTGGCGCATGTCACATCTTAAAACCACGCCCGTTTTGCTTTCAAGTCGTACTGCATTCAAATAAAGAAATTATCTGTTTTAAAACTCACTCGCTGAGCTCAACAAAGATTGTCTTTTAAACGCCACTTGAATGCTTCAGAGATAAAACTTTGTCCAAAAATAAAATGGCGTGCAGTATAAAAGCCTATCCTGTCCAAACTCCATGAACGACTGTGTCAAAATGGCATCAGACTTTATTGCCTTCCGCATGTACTCAATGCCCTTCTACGGCTTAAACGAACACATGTGTGCATTACTAAGTATGAGGGTTGGATTCTCATAAGCCCTCGCATGTGCGAGGGCTCATGAGAATCTATGTCTCTTTCAAATGAACAACGTTCTCACAACGTGACACAACGAAACCCTCTCGTTATCTCGCGTAACATTGCTTGAGACACTATCACCGATCACATGACTTGTCTGACCAATTACCATCCAGTCACGTGACTGTAACGCACGCTCCTTGTCGGTTCAAGCGCAGCATCCTGATAACAAGTGCTCCATTCATTCCGAGCGTCAATAAGTGGGCGAACCGAACTATTCACGCTGAGGAACGCCACAGTTTTCCATCTGGACCCCGTATGTGAATAACGTACCCGCCGGCAATTTTTTTTTTTTTTATCTACGTGTTCACGCGGCTGAAAAGTGAAAGGGACAAAGTTTTTTTTTTTTTAAAAAACCGGGCCCTTGCTTGATAATAATGTAAACACCAACAATGATCTATCTCATATAATTCACCCTGAGGGATCACACCATTCTACATCTGGTCTTTGCATGAGAACAATGTACACGTCGACAATTTTCCATACGTATCCACGCTGAGGAGCCACACGCATTATCCGTATGTCCCTTGCATTAGGATAGCTGACACCTCGGGCCGATGACGGCCGCAGTTGGCCCGCGCACGAGCGCGGGCCAACTACGGCCGAGGTCGGCCCGAAGACTCTTTAATTACTACTGCGCATACTACTTCTGCATAAAAAGACACAACAAATCTACAGTACGATATGCATGTTCGTTGAAAGGTCCTGGTAAATCAAAGTGCCACAGTTGCAGTGCGCCTGAATTGATCAGTGTTCAGGTCGTACTCTATAGTAAATAGATTTCTCTGTCCCCCATAAACCCGCCCGTCAGGGCCGTCCATTATCACTGGGGTGCCGTGGACGTTAAACCCCGAACTAACCAACCACCACCAACAGTACAATACTCCTGATTTTCCCATCTCAGACAGGCCCCAAAATGTCGCCGTTATGTCAACCCCGGGACATGTGTGTCACTGGTGAGAGATAGCGACTTCTCGTATCTTATCAGAAACCAACGTGTTTGGATTTCGGGGCGAAGAAACCTGTACAAATAGTGTACAATCTGTACCAGGGACTGTAGACATACGGTTCTCTTCACTAACGAGTGCAGTGTGGTGAAGGAAATGTGCTTGGAGTTGTGTTGGTCTGTTTTGTTCTTGTTCCATTGGTTCCGTCACCGTTATTTATTAGACTGAACAAGAGATACCTTTTACTAGTTTTAGCCTTATTTTCTCACTTAACCCATTGTGTCCCAGATACAAAATACCCACATGTTGGAGTTGTCCCTCAAGGACTACATTACAATTAACACGTTAGATCGACCATGAAAGTTCAAGGGTGGTGCCTTGGCGTCTATGGGTTATCCTGGCACCACCCTTGAACTATCACGGTCAATCTATATCCTGATGTGGTGTGTCGGGACTGAATAAGGTTTTTAAAAAACCTCAACAACTAATATTAAAAGGTATACAGATCTTCACAAACCCCTTTATAGGGGCTCTGGATGATTCCTTTAAAATGTTACATATTTGTCTTAATAAATAGATTTTAACTCTTTTGAACTCCTGCAGAAATCATCGCGACAAAAGCCGCTGCAGACACCCAAAGGGTAAAAATATATAAATAAATGGGGGTGGGGGGGGGGGGGGGGGGGGGAATACAGCCTTTGAAAGTCTTCTCTGTTTTTATTTGTATTTGGACGTGAGAAGGCTAAACGATAGACAATCTCTGTTGCCTACGCAGCGTTAATCTCAAACAACCAATCAGCGCCTTTCAAAGGGCCCTTACTCACACCTACAAAACACCCCGCATTGTGGCCGCTATCTACAAGGAATCAAAGGGCCGTGATCGACTTGTATCAGTGCCTGTCATTCACCCGATTTGCGCGTACACTACACGCCTTTGTGTTCCTATCTACAACCGGAGACCGTGCGTCTCCTGCGGGTCTAAAAGGCCTGTGGAAGGGACACAGATGATAAACTACTCCGGATTTTCGAGCACTACCCCGTGTGCATTTGAGGACTCACAATAATCTAAAAATTGTGCAGCTGACAAAAAAAAAGAAAGAAAGAAAGAAAGAAGTCAATGCCTGGATCCACTAGAACTATCGAGTGTACGTAATCGACGACTCGCGATTGTCAACATCTCTTGTAGCTGCACTTTTGTGTGTGTAAACTAAAGAATTTAGTTCATATCCAAAAGAATCAAGCCGGTCAATTCTTTGACTGTCGGTAGCGGTTTTCGTTGCGACGATTCCCGCAGGAATCATAGCGACAAACAGCGCTACACCAAGTCAAAGAGTTAAAAGAAGCCTGACAGCCAATGCGATTTTTATCAACAAAAACACATACTACAGACGACCATATACGGAACGACAAGCAGCCCAATAGTTTTTCGCCGCTCATCCCGCAATAACGCCGTGATTTCAGGCACAGGTGAAACCGATCTCATTCGGCAAGTGGCATAGATTCTCATGAGCCCCTGCGGCTGCATGGGGCTCACGAGAATCTATGTCGCTTGCAGATGGAACGGTCTGTACAGGGAATGTAAAGGCATTGTTTATCACAAAGAAAGGCCCGTAGTATATAATAAGTGCTACAGGTATTATCTCTTGGCTTGACTTCGCGAACGAAGATTTTATAGGAGTTGACCACGACGTCTGCAGGCTTGTTCGTGGCTGCGGAGGCCAATCCGAGACAGGCAGGTTCGACCGCAGTGGCTGCAGGGGAAGGTATGGCCAGTGTTCTGAGCTGCGGCATCTCTGTTTTTTTCTCCTGAGCCGCTTGTCCTTAAGGCTAGCTAGCTGCCTTGTAAATGGTGGAGCGCCAGGTGTCACGGTCCGCAGCAAGCGAAGACCACTGGTGGTGGTCGATTTGGCAGGCACTAAGTGACTTCTTGAGACAGTCTTTGTATCTCTTCTTTGGTGCCCCTCTGTCACGGTGTCCAGTAGCAAGCTCGCCGAACAGTGTGATCTTTGGTAGGCGATGATCCTCCATCCTGGAGACATGCCCCGCCCAGCGGAGCTGTGTCCGCAGCAGCAAAGCCTCGATGCTCACAGTTTCAGCCTGTTCAAGGACCTCGACGTTGGTGACATAGTCACTCCAGTGAATGCCCAGGATGGTACGCAGGCAGCGCTGGTGGAAGCGTTCGAGGAGTCGTAGTTGGCTGCGGTAGAGGGCCCAGGACTCGGAACCATACAGCAGGGTGGTGAGGACCACAGCTCTGTACACGCTGATCTTGGTGCCTGTTTTCAGCTGTTGATTGTGCCACACCCGCTTGAAAAGTCGCCCGAAAGCGCTGTTCGCTTTTGCCAGCCTGCTGTCAAGCTCCTTGTCCAGCTTGGCGTCCGACGTGATAATGCAGCCAAGGTAGGTAAACTGGTGCACTGACTTTAGTTCAGACTCGCCAATGGTGATGTGAGGAGGGCGATACACTGTCTTGGGTGCCGGCTGATGGAGGACCTCTGTCTTTTTCAGACTAACCTCGAGTCCAAAGAGCTGGGCAGCATCTGCGAAGCAAGATGTGATGCGTTGCAGGGCTCTCTCTGTGTGTGCAACGAGGGCAGCATCATCAGCAAAAAGCAGCTCACGAATCAGTTGGTCTAGGGTTTTCGTGTGGGCCTGCAGTCGTCTGAGGTTGAACAGGCTGCCATCGAGACGATACCTGATGTACACTGCATCGTCATCATCGAGGTCCACTGTGGCCTGCTTCAACATCATGCTAAAAAAGATGGTGAAGAGGGTCGGTGCCAGCACGCAGCCCTGCTTTACGCCGTTGAGAATAGGGAATGGTTCTGAGAGGTCATTGTTGAGTCTGACCTGGCCTTGCTGGTCCTCGTGTAGCTGGACAATCATGTTGAGGAACTTTGGGGGACAGGTATTATATTGAGACTTCAAACCCCACTGCCATCCTATTTACACTCACCCTGAAAAGAAGTCTTCATCCGATTGGTCAGTTACTTGGTCAGCTTACATACAATAGGCAATGCGGGGATAGGCCTATTTGCTTGTAGTGCTTTCAATCAAACCTCTCTCTCTCTCTCTCTCTCACACACACACACACACACACACACACATACACACACTCTTTTTTTAACGCGCTCAAAGGCGGTGTGGGGGTGGTGGTGGTGGTGGGGTGGGGGGGCGGGGTGAAGGGGAAGGGAAGGGGGGGGGGGGGTTCCACACATTCCAAGGGGGTGTGTATGCCGAGCGACATGCCTTCACTGTGTTCATTCAGGTCGAAGGCCGATTGAAAATCGAAGGCTAAGAAGCCTCCTCCTTTGCCTACAGTGAAACCTTACTGCTTCCTCCGCGTGAGGAAATATGACAATATGGTAACAAAAGACACAAATCTTCATGCGCCCCCGCAGTCTGCGGAGGCTCATGACAATCCATGTCTTTTGCAAATGGATGGGATCACTGCATACGAAATAATTCTAGTCAAGCACAGACAAGTCATCACGAGACACCGAAACGCGCTCCTTTCAGTGAGCAGAAATACTCAATGTGAATCAAATCATATGTGCATCAGAACTGAGACGAAATGGTGAACTAGTCAACCCAAAGATGACGGAACACAGACACATACACGGGAATACACCGGTCAAACTGAAAAAGAAATCTCGCTACATCTGATTTCATATTAGACACATTCTTGTTTTTCAGTATAGACCTATGTCTGCTGTTAGATACAAATCAAAAACTATCATCCACATTCAGATGTACAAGTTCGCAAAACCGTCATTCACCTTTTTAGTTAACTTCGGACATACTGGCTATCACCGGGTCCTTTTATCTGTTCAGTATTGAACACAAGACAGTAAAATGTTGTGACACAGCCAATCTGAGAGGGGAAAAAAAAAAAAGGAAAAAAAAAGGGGGGAGGAGGGGGGGGGGGAGGGGGAAGGGGAGGCTATAAATGTTAAAGGAAGTGGCAACGACTGGAAAATACTAGGCAACGCAAGACTCCCGCCCCATCCATTCCGTCTGCAAGAAGCACAGATGCTTAAGAGCCCCTGCAGCCGCAGAGGCTTATAAGAATCTACGTGGCTGTTCTTCTTAGGAGAAGGATCATCTGCCACATTAACATCACCACAGTGCATCTGCAAGACACATAGATTCTCATGAGCCCATGCAATGTAGGAGCTCATGAGAATCTATGCTTCTTGCGGACGAACTTGGCTCTGACTATCCCTGGAACTGAGGGGGTTTCAGTGTAACATTGTACAGGGCTAACAGGTCGTAGCGGTGATGTCGCCTCACAAAACGGGTCAAGCACGAAATGAAAGTGTTCGTCAGGGGGTAAGGTAAGCCAGCAAGAAGAAAGGCACTGTAAGAGCTGGTAGATGCTGAAAGGACGAGAAGAGAAACGTGAAATGCCACTTTTCAGCCATGGTGGGGGAGAGGGACTTCTACAATGGTTGCCTCCCTCGATCCGCTATGCGCGAGGGTTGCGGTGAGAGCGAACCAATGTGTGTGTGTCCGTCCCAACTCCCTACAACACATTTCGTCCATCGCTCGACGGGATTATCTGTGTGACACCACAACAACGAAATAGGAAATATATGAGCTTATTTGAAAGGCACGCAATTCATACCAGTGAGTTTTACTGCGATTAGCGTGTGTACGCTGTGAAATGTGGACTAGATCATCGTTGCGGGCCTTCACATGCAGCAACAAACTGTGAGAAATCACAAATCATAAATCTAAGAGCAAAAAAAAAAAAAAAAAAAAAAAAACAACAACAAAAAAAAAACAACCTTGTAAGTTATGACTGCAACATTCCCTGCATGCCACCACGTCCCTGACAACGAAATAGAGACTTACGAAGCTTTATTACCAGCGAAGTTCTTTATACTTTCCTTGATCAGTTGTATTCTTCAGTCCAAAACAGGAGTCATATTCTAACCGAAAAACTACTATAACACACACACATGGGACTCTGAACCCAGACCCCACGGTGGATTTTCCTAAATCTTGGAGGTGTCATCTAAGGTCGACCGTGATAATTCGAGGGTAGTACCAGATTAGCCATGCTATGTCTTGAATTATCAAGGTCGATCTATCTCCTGCTGCAAGGCGTCATGTAATTTCGTTTTGCAAATGACGCTTCTGTCCTCTGCAATCATCGTGCCATTATTATGCCATCCTCGTTGTATAGCACGGACGTACTAGCTGATCAGGCCTGCGACATGTTCGCGCATGAGAGAGGCCGCCGAAAGGAGCAGGGACAGTCGTAAAAAGCCCAGGAGCACGGCCAGAAAGAATGCGCGAACGAGCTCAGAAACCGTGGAAACAGTCATAAGCTATTAAATAAGGTTGACTGGTTTGAGAAATGGGCGCTGAAGAGCGCCCACCATCCATCCGCCTGCAAGAGACATAGATCTTCATGAGCCCCCGCAATTGCGGGGGCTCATGTAGATCTATGCCTTTTGCTGGTCGAATGCACAACGGTGTTATTTGGGTTTTTTTTTTTTTACGTGAAGGAGGTCGTGGTGTATTAGTTTTAAGTCAGATGATTGACACCTACAACACCGACTATGGAATGAGCCGACTATGGAATGAGCCATCAGCAGAAAAATGGCAGTATACGCTTTCTAACACCGTCCGTGTGAGGAGAAAGGTTCATGAACTTGTTCCCACCAGGAAAGAGGCAGATCTGCTCCTCACGAGCCTCTTGTGAGCATTCAGAAGCACATGAGGCTCCACGCCACTTGCAGATAAAAAGAGGATTTGCCAAGGGCCGGGGCAGGAGGGTCGAGTTGGAGAGGACAAAAAGGTCCCCACACCTGTAGATTCGCACGAATGTTGTGGAAAAACTATGTACCTGTTGAGCGAGTGATTGATCGCATCGCCACAGGAACACAAAAGATGGCATGTAATCTGATTCAGTGAGAGGGCACGTAACTATGAGAATTTTTTTTTGTACGCTACGGCGCGGTCACCAACCCACGAGAAAAAGTCATATAGGTACGATGACCTTTCATCGTCAGTATCGTACACAACTGTGGCTCCACATTGTTGCGTCTGTCATGTTTCTGCGTGGTATATCAAGGATGACATATGCCAGTCCAGTTCTACACTGGATAATAAACAGGCAAATTTACTAATCACCATGAACTGCACACTGAAAGACTTGAAGATGGTCTCAACACCCGACATAATATGCCACTTGCAGATGTCAAACACAACTAAACCGTGAAAAGGTGGTTTACCCCTTCTCCGCCGAGAAAAACTGAACATCACCCAAATGTAAGAGGCATAGATCTTCATGAGCCCCCGCAATAGCGGGGGCTCATGAGGATCTATGCCTCTTGCTGAAACCACTTTGCACCCACGTTCCCTTGACGGCTGGGGATCGATGACGTTGAATATACATATGTATATAATTTTTCATTTCAATTCTGATGCCCAAACCTTCTGGGCAAGTGGGGTGATCCAATCAGACATCGAGGAAAATCGTAAGATTACCAATAGAATGAACGATTAGATAATCAAATGGCATAAACACGTAGAGAGACTACGACAAGATAATGCCTATCGTGATTACAAGCCTGAAGCTGATTAGAGATGGCCTGATTGGATTCGACCTGAAGTACGCACACATACGTACGTCTGTTAGATTGGATACCACCCACGCTTTCACTAGAAAACAGTCACAACGATAAGATATGAAAGCAAATGACATCAGCCCTAATATGGAAACGAAATAAAGAGCGCCCAATGAAAAACAACATAATTGTGTGCTAGTTTGTCTGCCATGCGAAGACAAACGACAAGTACATTTTCGTGAAAAGCGAGATTTTCATTGCAATACAACGACAATCATGCTTTTCACACAACAAACTATATAGTTACTGTCTTTTGCCTTCACGGGACAGATGGGGTTTTGGACTATACGGCTTCAAGCACTGGGCAGAACACACTTAGTTATTTCCGGATAATCATCAGCGAAACACCTGTAACAGTCTGACAATAAAGTGACACCTTTAACAAGTGGGCCTTCATTCGCTGATGTAATGAATGCGCTGATGTATTTGATGAACGTCTGCCCTTAGGAGAAACAACACAATACAGGTGATGCGTATTAAATGCATCCTAAGAACGCAGTTGTACCAACAAGTAATTGCCACAGTAACCAGTACAAGTACATACATGTGTAACTTGCAACGACAAACCAAAAGTAGGCTAGGCTACTTAGTTACCATGACATGGGAAACTTACAAGAATACCGGTTTCCTACAAGTGTACGGGTAACAGGCCACTCACAAGTACACGAACAACGTTAAAAAAAAATCTGGGCTACTTACAGGTGTCACACGCGAAGCTGTAAAAACAAGTAAGGTGACTGACTCCACAACAATCAAGTTCAACAAGTTGTACGCGGTAGGTGTCACTGACCAGTAGGTTGAACAATCGGTGTCGAGAAACTAAATCAGGTGTACTATGACTATGTTCTGGTACAGTCTCAGTTGTGCTGTACCCGGCCGCACCCCTTCGCTGTCTCAATGAAAAACAACTCTCAGCCACTCCAACTATGTAGCATTTGGGCCCGGTGGAATGAATACCCGGACTTTTTTTTTCTCTCTTACACTGGGTACTCGGCCTGACAAGAGAGAGGTGCACTCTAATAAATACACCCCAAAACCTACTCTCTCCCTGGAGCGAAGACCCATGTGATAGAAAATTACAAGAGGCATAGATCCTCATGGACCCCTGCAGGATGCAGGGGCGCACGAGGGTCTATGCCTCTTGCAGAAATACGACAAAAGCTTATGAAAACATAAATAATATATACAGCGAAAAAGTTACTCCATCCAAGGAGCAAAGAATGTATGTTTAATCGGACCGGCGTGAATGAGACTTGTCAGCAAGTCGTCTGCAACAGGCTTGGGAGCAGGTGTCTATGAGGATCTGCGCTTCTTGCAGAAGAAAAAGCGTTTAGTCTAGAGAGGGTGACAGCGATTGAAAGTGGGGCGGGTGCCTTCATGTGTAACCGGCCGTTGCTGAACATCCAACCAGAAAGGGAGGAACAGCGCTTTGGAATGCAGAATAGGTGAAAGAGGGGGGGGTGGGGGGGGGGAGGGGAACTGGGACGAAACGGGGGGACGAAAAGGGGTGGCTGTCGGGGTGGGGGGGAGAATAATCTCCAACGCAACGTTTGGGTGGCTGTTCAAGTGTTCCGTCAGACACATTGTAAACTACTATTGTACGATGAAATATCAGCAAGTAACAATAGTTCATTTGCTACCATCTTACATCTAGACTAAGTTGCAAGGTACTTAAATTTTCTGCACTTCTTCGCCCGATGTGTCAAATCGTGCCACCTCGTGTCAACTCTTCCATTTCATGCGTGAAAGGATCGACTAGACCGTGCTAGCTTAACTCATTCAGTCCTGACACACCACAGCAAGACATGGATCGAGGATGATAGTTCAAGGGTGGCGCCAGAATAGCTTGGCGCCCATAGGCGCCAAGCTATTCTGGCACAACCCTTCAACTATCATGCTCGATCTGTTTCTAGAATTGTAATACAGTCCTTCAGAGGGCAACTTCAACATCAGGAGATTTCGGTTGGTTGGTTAGTTCGGGTTTAACGTCCACGGCACCGAAGTGATAATGGACGACCCTGACGGGCGGGTTATGGGGGGGCAGGGAAATCTCAGTATTTCCTATGGAGTACGACCTGAACACTGATCAACTCAGGCGCACTCCACTGTGCCACTTTGATTTACCAGGACCTTTCAACGGACATGCTATTGAACAAGCCCGTCTTTTCCCCCTGGATTGCGAGTCCAGCTACCGGGGCCGGGACGGGGATTCGAACCCACGACCCGGCGATTCCCTTCGCTCTCCTGCTCCGACGCTTCGCCGCCTGAGCTATTTCGGACTCTGGGGATTTCGGTCCTCGGGCTGAATGTGTTAAGGAAAGTGTCTGTTTTCTAAGGAGGCCTGGAGCAAAGGTGCTTTCACGCGAGAAAGCAGTCCATCGCCCAAACAAAACAGTGGGGGCAAAGCAAAGCAAGTCCCGAAGAGACCCAAGCTGGTGGACTAAAAACCAACACGCAGACCTGCCTACCACCAATTTTTTTTTATAGTATTTATAATCGCCAAAAATAGTATTCTTGGGGAAAAAATAGTATTTTCATAAAATTGTAGAAGACTATTATCAAAACGTACAAACAATAGAAAAATCAATTTATACTGATAAACTATACCATTCCGTACAACAGGAAACATTTGCTTAAACATCCCGGACATGGAATCCACACAGGACAAAGGAAGATTTGAATCAACTATAAAACGAACCATGCAGATTTCCACACTAGTTGCTTGTTGACGCAAAATTTTGACTGCTTCATGGGACTGCTTAGAAAACACAGCCTGTAATTACAACTCGTTTCTGGGCATCTGCCAGTCTCTTATGGATATTAGTTGATAAATGCTTTTCAATGTCATTTCGACCATCATGGGCACATGAGAAGTCACAATGCATAGGTTGGTCACATTCGCCAAAATGTCCAATATTTAGCATACTGTGGCAAAAAATACTGGTGCTTAGCTTTCTTTGAGCTAGAAAAATCCACTCTCCTCCCTACTTTGCTCTGACATTTTGTATTTTGAGACTTTATTGACCGACACAACACCACCCCCCCCCCCCCCCCAAAAAAAAAAAAAAAAAAAAAAAAATTTTTTTTTTTTTTTTTTTTTTTTTTTATTAGTAAAATCGTAAATTTTAGGCATTAATCGTATTTTCGTATTTTGAAAAAAAAATCGTAAAAATACGCCCAAAAATCGTAGGGTAGGCAGGTCTGAACACGCCCCTCTACAATTGAGAAACGTACACGTATCAGTCAGCAAGAGGCATAGATCCTCATCAGCCCCCGCATATGTGGGGGCTCATGAAGATCTATGCCCCTTGCAGGAGGTTTGAGTTTGCCGCAGGAATCAGACTACAAAGACGGTCCTGTTAGAGGTTACATAAGACATAAAGGTTGGTTCTACACGGTGCTCGTGGAGGGGAAAATAAGTATGAAAGTACCTTACACACACACTTCCCACTACAAGAGGCATAGATTCTCATGAGCCCCTGCATTCGCAGGGGCTCATGAGAATGTGTGCCTTTTGCTTACAGACATGCGTCTATCAAAATCATGCTGCTGAAACCAACGACCGGAAATTTCGACAAAATTTCTAGTGTGTACGTCCAACGCCACGCCTCCTCATACGTCACCCCTTTTATGTCTGTGGTCTTCGAATCGTTTGATAACAGACAGGGAAATGGTGACAGTGTGTACCGACCCATCAAAGCCGTTGACAATGGGCATGATCCGAGTCCACGCTGGTTGTCTTATTCCATTCGCTACCGCTGGCGAATCGAGGTCGCAACCAGTGTGGATCAGTCCTGAATCGGTTAAATCATGGCCTCAAATTCCCGAATTTTGGAGCTGCCAGTACGGTTCTGAATGCACGTAGATCATGACAGTTCAAAGGTCGTGCCAGAATAGTTTAGTGTCTAAAGGTGCCGAATTATAATGGTGCCACCCTTACACTGTAATGGTCGATCCATATTTTGTTTGTATTATGTCAGACTTAGATGAAAGACGATGATAATGATGATGATTAATCAAAAACGGCAACGCAGTTTAGACGTCTGTTCAATGCTTATGCTAATATGAGAATTCCGCCTTACAGTTTCCGCTGCACAACTGCCGGCTGTTCTCTAATTTTAGAAGCAGAGCGCAAGGTACAATTGATAAGCAGATACAGGCTGACATTTATACAGTATCTTTCCTTCGTCTACTGGTCTCAGTACCTGTTTCTCTGTGTCTTAGTCACGCGCGCGCGCGCGCACACACACACACACACACAGAGTTGTTAGGCCTAGCCAAAACCACAATTTGGTGGCACAAGACCTACCTATTTACATCTCCCCTCATACACTGGTTGTCTCTCTCGTTTCGCTACCGCTGATCAGCGGTAGCGAATCGAGGGAGACAACCAGTGTGCTTACCCCCCCCCCCCCCCCCCCTCTTCCCGCACCCCAAACTCTCGTCTTCTCGCTCTCAAACTCAAGAAATCTTTGCGAAGTGCAACTAGTTTATGTGACATTTCGCACCGATTCGCGAAAATGCTGGCTTGTAAGGAGAAATAGCGAACCGTACGTTGAACAAGCCCCACTCAAGAAGCTAAAGGTCTCCTACGATCTGCTCCAAAATCCCGGATAATCTCCTTCACAGGACATAAAAAGCGATTCAAATGATTTTTTTTTTTTTTTAGCAAGAGGGACAAGGCACGCGAGCAAGAGGCATATATACTCATGAGCCCCCGCAATTGCGGGGGCTCGTGAGGATCTATGCCTCTTGCAGATGGGTAAACGTCGTCAAAGGTGCTGGGTAAGTTCTTTGACCTTCCAAGTTCACACAAGCCGTGTTGACAAGGTCCAGGCAAAATGGGGCAAAACACGCGGCCATGCGATCGCCTACAAATGTTTCACATTGTGACACGGCAGCGCTCCCCTTTGGGAAAATCTCTACCATGTGTTTTTATTTGGAGGAACGGCAGTTTAACTAACATCCACCCATAGGTTAAATGATGTTAACTAACCCTGCTCACTCCACGTGTTTTAATTTTTTTTTTTTTTTTAACTGGCCCATTTGAAACGGGCCCGATTTGCTCAGCGACGCTATACAAATTGTCATGGACTCCAAAATGCCAAAAGCATGTGAAAACAAATTTTAAAAAATTAAAAAGAACAGTCAATCATTCAATGGAAAGTTTATATTCTCTGAGCAGAAATTTCACGAACATTACAATTAAAGCTGAACTTATTTAGTCCACGAAAAGGGACTGAAGAAACTGTGCGTGTGGATCCATGGGGGTTAGACACCCGCGTACAAGGATTCACGTGGATTAAACGGTTTCACCAATATACTCCACAGGCACACTTTACGGGCCTACAACAATGCAAACAAACTTTCCACTAAAGCACACGAATATTTTATGGCTCAGCCGCCTACCATTGACTCAAGCAGTAAATCAAGCAAGCAGGTTTTTTTTTTTCCCCACTCGCCTGGATGGTTGCAAAAGGGTTTGGCCCACATGACTATACTGCAACGTGCAATATTGTATAAGAGAGCTCTATGATTTTGGACCTTGCATGAGTGAGCAGAGTCCTGCGCAGGCCACTAAGCAAGGTGCATGAGTGAGCAGAGTCCTGCGCAGGCCACTAAGCAAGGTGCACCTTGCTTAGTGGCCTGCGCAGGACTCTGCTCACTCATGCAATTGATTATAAAGCGGAGCACCTTGCTTAGTGGCTTGCACAGGACTAAGCTCACTCATGCAAAGTCCAAAATCACATAGCTCTTATATACAATATTGTACGTTGCAGTAATGTGGGCCAAACCATTTTACAACCATCCAGGCCAGTGGGGGAAAAAAAACCCTGCTTGCTTGATTTACTGCTTGAGTCAATGGTAGGCGGCTGAGCCATAAAATATTCATGTGCTTTAGTGGAAAGTTTGTTTGCAGGACTAAGCTAGCTCATGCAACTGACCCCAGTACTTATATACATCTATAACGTCCATAATCACAAACCAACACACATGAACCAGTCTAGTTTGCACTGCAAACAACAGACGGCTTATGCAAAGTGGCCTACTGTTTTTGGGTCTGAGAAGGTTGACGAACAATGGTTTTACAATGCTGTCAGGGAACGCTACACTTTTGGCAAACATATGCAAAACGTCTGTCATTCTGATATGGTAATGATATACCAATGATATACACAACGGCCCCTATTTATCAGTTTTATTCTTTATTGTACAGTTGATTGATATACCAATGCATTTTAGCAGAGAAAATACGTTCGCTGGGCACTGAACAGGTTTTTTAGCTTTCTCTCAAATTCAGTTCTCTCGGCCCGACTCCTTCAGTGGTAGATGCAACTGACAGCAACTGCACCTAGGCGTCAATCTATTCTCACACCACCCTTGAAATTTAATATCACAGTCCCTCTATTTCCCAAACTTGGCATGTAGCCTTCTGAGGACAACTCGTAAAACTGAGATTTTTACTTTAGGGCTCAGGGTGCTCAAAGCAGGACACGAGTTCCAAGCATTCTTTGACCGACATGTACACAGTACGTGGTATATTTTATGGCACTCACAAGGACAGGGTCGCGCCACCGCTTGTGCACGTCGTATAAACGCAAAAGCGAGTGGACGGTTCTCGGTGAACACTACCCAAGCGGAAAAACACAATAACTGAGGTTTATTTTAAACCTGAACCCTGCTGAATAACATGCCAATTCTATGAAGATATTCAATGATAGTCCAGAGCCACAATAAACAGTTCAGTAAACAGTTTTCCAAAAACCATTGAACTTTGTAAAGTATGGTGTATGGTTCTTGGAACTCGTTTATACTCGGGTGTACCGTTTTGGCAGACAATTCACATTTAAAATAAGCGTCAGTATGAGATGACTGTTTTTTCGGCTTTTGTTTTTATACAAAGTATTGTGTCAACATCCGTGTATATATGTAAGTGCTGTTGTCAACGCGTCTACGTGCACTATTGTATCTCCGTGTGCTGGGCTGTGATTTTGGACCTTACGCCGTAAGGTCCAAAATCACAGACCAGCCCACAATACACAGTCGTGGATTGAACACTCACGGATCTCCCCCACTTGCGGTACATTCAACCATGCAGTATCGCGGGGAGAAGAAAATTTATGCAAGAGGCATCATGATAAACCTGCTCCCGTCCGTGGGGTCCATGAGGATGTATGGCTTCTGAGTGTAAGTGTCGTTTACTGTTTACTCGCGACTATGAACTGAATTGCTTGCTGCACCACAGTGACAATGTGCAAGATTTTGTTTTCAGCTACGGTATCAAAAGTGCTAGCGTACTGTCCTGTCATCTGCGTGTTTTGACAATGGGCTCGAACGAACCTTTTAATAAGACAGTTTATTTTCGGGAGACGATTATTTCGGGCATAGGACTAGGAGTCGGATAACTGAAAAGTAGGGTCATGGACTGAGCCTACCTTTTTGGTCCGTGTACTTCTCAAGATGCATTTACAAATCTTGATGTATACTGCACAAAATATATAATATGACTACAGCAATGCTGAGAATTTTCCTGGAGATGAGACCGGAGCATATAAAAACGAGTCAAGCTACTGGAAAGTGAGGTTTATACTTTTTAAGTTAGAAAAAGCAAATCTGGATATATGATGCGCAAATGAATATGACAACAGTGATTTTAAGACTAAAAAAACACAAAAAACAACCATTTAGCCCCGACAGGCTACAGCAGGAGATGGACTGACCATGGTAATTCATGGGGCAATGCCTTCAGGCGCCAAGCTATTCTGGCACTACACTTGCATCAGCATGGTCGATCTATCTCCTGCAACTGGTATATAAGCGTTATGTGACAGCTTCAAAAACAGCGTGGCGTATTGTTGAGGAAAACTTCATGCCTACGTGCTTGCTTTCGCATCTTCGAATCCAGACATGAAAGACATTAGTAAAACGAACGGTGCATGGTCAGGAGCACACTAGCGATGATACCGCACACTTCTGGCTGTACACTAAACCCACGGATTCCCTCAATCTGAGGACGAAAACGGTGCTGACCCTAGCCAGCATGAGCCAAGATTCTCATGAGCCCCTGCAACTACAGGGGCTAATGAGAATATATGCCTCTTGCTGAAGAAATATTTTCGCTGATGGACTGCTATGATAGTACTGTGATAAGCTGTGGCTTGAAATTCCAAGCAGTCGACTTCACTAACAATGTAAGGTATGCTAACAATCTTCTTTATGTCTCTCAACAGCTTGTGTCATTTTTTTTTTTTTTTTGGTTGTAATTTTGTCTCCTACAATTTTCACACTTGGTAATCACTCGCCTGCATCATATTGTTTGGTGACCCAAGCAGAAACTACCTGAGTGAAATTTAACCATAAAACGATTTTAAAAAATCCGAACATTTCCGATTGATCAATCAACACAGATTAGGTCGATTTTCCACCCATGTGCTTTTTTTCGCCACTTTATACGCCTACACAATGCCAGAGTTCACATTTGCCTAAACTGACTCTGCAACGTAAACGTGCGTCAACTTTACATAAAGGCCGGAGTGCTTTCCACAGCGGACACAAACAGCATAACAGCGGGCCAATTATGAGCTAGGGACTTTTCAGAGCTAATTATATAACAAGCTTAATCGTTTGCCACCTGGTACGAAGGAGTAGGTTTTGTACAGGTGTAAGCTCTCGCACTTTCTCTCTGTGGATACATACTGAATACCACCCGCTCACTCTCTCTTGCACGGAAGTGTACTAGAAAAGCAAGCACTGCAAATCTCTTATAACACTGAAAGCTAAACAGCCTTGTCTCATTACGTTCAACGCCCATCGACACCCTCAAACGGAGGAGGTATCAATGAATCCAGCAAGAGGCATAGATCATCATGAGCCCCAGCGACTGCGGGGGCTCATTAACATCTATGCCTCTTCCATGTGTGTAAACTTCACTGCACTTTTATGCCAGGAATCCTTTCAGTAATATCAAGAAAAATCGGTCAAAAAAAAAAAGAAAAAAAGAAAAGAAAAGAAAATGAAGTCGCCAGAGCACATACAACAACACTCGTGGGAAAAGGCATGACCGATAGGTCAAGTCGGATGAAAAATAAAAATGGAAATGTTTACGGTCTCTGCCCAGTGGGTAGTTTCTGATTTGGAAGCCGTGGACATGTATTGTAGTGCATGCGCAATACAAACCCTTAACCACAGGCATGGGATGATCGTTGTGTCATTGGTCACCTCTTAACACGGGCAGTAGTAAATAGCACACACTACCCGTTCTAACCCTTTTAGTCCCAAGGTCCCATTTCTCAAATTTTGGAGGTGTTGCCTAACGACTATGTACCAGTTGCAGGAGATGGTTTGACCATGATAATTCAAGGGTAGTGCAAGATTAGCTTGGCGCCTTCAGGCGCCAAGCTAATCTGGCACTACCCTTGAATTATCATGGTCTAGCCGCCTCTTGCTGTAGGGATCCGGGGCTAAAAGGGTTAAGAGGTGACACATGACACAACGATCACCCCATGCTTTCACCCCGAACCCACAGAAAGAAAAAGCGCGTGTGTATGTGTGTGTGGTGGTGGTAGGGTGTGTGACTTAAAACGTCTTGTTGAATGGTGGCGTGCAATACCGATGATCAAGTAGGCATAGAAGTCATCATCATCATCAACAACAACGCTTCTTTCTTCAAAATTTAAAGCCAAGAGGCTTCTTTAGAGGTCAACACAGGAGTGAATCTAATTCATGGCAAAAGCCAGGATATCCATTTTTTGTGACAAGCGAGATTTCAATGCATGGACATCACGGGCAACCTAGATGTACTAGAAATCGACAATCGACAAGTGGACACACCAGGTGAAACGGCGATGAAACGACGATGAGGCGACAGGTTGTACATAACGTACTCCTGTGTACAAGGCGTACAAACAGACCTTCCGGCGACTGCCGTCTACCACGACAGCGGAAAGAACAGTGCCTGACTGAATTGGATCCTGCGACGACTGACAAGGACAAACCATCGACCGTGACCGTAACAAGCTCAAGGGGTCGCGTCAAATTAGCTAACCCCTTCACTGCCAGTGGACGCAAAATGACGTCTGAGGTGCACGGATATAAATAGGGTCAGCAAGAGGCGTACACGCGGCGGGCTCGTGACGTTCTGTGCCTTCTGCACTTGGGTGGTGTTCGTATGTTTTCAGCAGTAAAGAGGTTAACCCATTCGCGGCCAGCCGCATCCGGATGCGCGGCTTAAGCCGCGCATCCGGATGCGGTTGGCCGCGAATGAGTTAATCAATCACGACCCTTGAGCTGCCATGGCCAAGGTTCGTTGGTTTGACGGAATTACATCAAGCCAAACAGGCGCTACCCTTGAAATATCATGGTTGATCTTTTACCCCGCTAGAGTCCCCGATCACTGTATAGTGCCAGTGGGACAAAAAAAAAAAAAAATGGAGTCAATGAATGAAATGAATGAACCCCGCTGGAAGGAGAAGGGACAAAAAAATGAAAGTGGAGAACGTAACAATCGCTTACAGAAGAGTCCAGTGTCCAAAGTGCCATCATAGCCGAAGGAGGTACGGTACGGAGTGGTGAAAGTAGTAGTGGCAATAGTAGAGAAGTAGCGGTGGTTGACACTCGCACACGGGACACACTCCTATAGTCCTAAACGGCCACTGTGGTAGCAGGTACGGTAGCCAGAACAGAAAGTGCCTAACACAGTCCTAAAAGGCCACTGTGTACTAGGTACCAGTAGAAGAAAAAAAAAAAAAACGTGGCCCTGCACGGAATTACAGAAGAAGCCTTAGACAGTCCCACCAACAAGCCACTGTGCTATACTGGTTACTGTCGAAGTAAGTGGCCGATACTGCAAGGCCTATGACACACACGACCGTAGAAAGCGACTCTGCACTACACCACACTATCAATTAAGTGACCATCCACTTGTCACACGCACACAGACAGCTAGCTACTAGCCCGGGACTAGTAGTTCCTAGTTGACAGAGGTAGCAGGGGGGTGGTCCAGTCCAGTCCACTCACTGGCCCACTTTAACGACTTGTCTAACGTGTCACGGACTAGACTGACCGTTGTGACGACAGTGGTGGTGGTGGTGGTGGTGTAGACGCCCCTGCTCTAGCTGCCTTCCTCCCTTTCGCTTGTCAACTCGTAGTAGTAGAATACAGGCCCGTATGTACGCAGCTAACCGCGTCTACAACTTGTGACGGAGTGTAGTTAGTACAGGCTCTGTACGTAGCTGTGCACTGATCGGGCGGCCTCCCAATATGAATCTACTACGTTCACTGCCCCGACTCTAACCGACTACTCTCCGTTTCTCTACACTTCACCCGAGAAACCTCCTCAGTCTGAGGATTGTAGATAATACTGAAAATTTGCTAGCAAGAGGCATAGATGCTCATGAGCCTCTGCACCTGCGCGACCGCATGATAATCTATGTCTCTTGCACATGGAGGGTAGGGAGGGGGCCGGCCGTACATGCCTACTCCAGTCGAGATAGCAAGCACTCGCTCTCTCTACAATCTCACTCGCTCGCTCGCTTTTCACTTAGTTGGTTGGCTTGTATTTTTCTGGCCAGAGAGAGCGAGCGTGAGGGAGAGAGAGAGAGAGAGAGAGAAGGGGGAGGGGAGGGTAAATATTTACGGGGCGAGTGGGGGTAAAAAAGGTAAGCTTCTGCGGCCCCGCGACATAGATCAGGCCTAGTCATCCCAGATAGGTGCCCGCCCCCTTTCTCACCCCCACCCCCTGTCCAGGTATATCGTCTCTCCTCTCCCTCACTCTCTTCCTCTCTCTCTCCGGCCGCCCTCCCCTCCACATTCAAGGCATCAGCTGAGCAACTAACAGCATCAGAATCGGTGCTACGAATCCCTGCCGCTCGAACAAACTCTCCCCTGAGACCTATTCCGTCGCAAAGAACGCGTGTACCGAACCTCCGGTTGCCAGGGCGACAGAAACTGCCTGAAAATACAGGTAACATGGACAGGTGTTCAAAGCGGGACCTCGCGCGACACCCCCCACCCCCTGACCCCTCATACAGCCGTGACCCCACCCCCTGCTATCTGTAAAGCGAGCTGCATGAAATTCCTTTCCCTTCGCCTACTCGAAATTCTACGCCCCTGACGCTCGTTAACCTAGGAACAAAAGATTTAAGTTGTTGAGGCAAGAGGCACAGACCCCCATGCGCCCCCGCTGTCTCGGGGGTCATGAGGATCTATGCCTTTTGCATACTGATCTTTTTCTCAGCAAGTATGTCTGGGGATTGTTCGTCAGGATGGGTGATCTACGGGCGCCTTTATACAATCACAGTTTGAGAATCAAGTGTCTCCACCAACGCAAAAACACAGACGCAAGTTGCTCCTAACCCTTCCTAGACAAGGCAGAAATTTTCCACACAAGAGGACCTATGGCCGTTGCAGATCTAAAAGTGGTTAGTTAAGCGAGGCACGGCACAGGCAGACAGAAAGAGGACCCATTTTTCAGCGAGTGTCATCTTCTGATGCATGGCCCGACAAGATTTCAATCGACTATCATTAACCTGACCCATTTTTTTCCCTGTCTCTCTCACTCTATCTCTCTAACTGCACCAAGAGAGAGAGAGAGAGAGAGAGAGAGAGAGTCCATAATGATAAGTAGTTAAACCAAACAGTCGCTGTTGTTTTCTTTTCAAGAATGTTTCAAAATAACTGCGCATTACATTTTGAATAAACTACACGCGCTAGTGTGGAGAGAGAGAGAGAGAGAGAGAGAGAGAGAGAGAGAGAGAGAGAGAGAGAGATTCTGCCAAATTCAATTTAATGTACTTTTTATATTACAAACCCTTTTTTTTAATCGTATTATGTCTAACAAATCTCTCACTAAAACTAAAGACATCAACTCTCGTAAAAGATTCAACCTATCAGCACCTGGCTTTCAAAACTTGCGTGACATGTCTTTGAACCTTTATTCTCGTGGAATGTCTTTTGGAGAAAAAAAACCCCACCTAGTCTATAGATCGTCTTTTGAATTCAAAGAAAATGTCACAACCACTGCACATTGCATATATGCAATAACATTAACAACTGTGCAACACTGACATAAATTGGGAATCACAAGAGGCATAAATCCTCATAAGCCCCCGCAGCCTGTGGGAGCTCATGCGGATCTAAGCTACTTGCCGATGAACAGAGAGTTGAATGCCAAATGCGAAAACTATTTTGCATTTGTGAATGGCATGGCGCCTTGCAAGGTAGCAAGAGTGATCTTGCACACTGCGGGATTCTCAAAAAGACGGTTATAGAATTCAACTTCAGGCCTTCCCTGTCACTCCCAAGTAATTGGATGCAAATGGCCCATACATGCGTTTGTCAAGAAGCGCATACTCTCATGAGCCCCTGCACAGGCCCATGAGAATCTACGCCTATACGAGATACTGGGAACGCATGTGTCAACCGTATTATTGGAATCATGTTATGCAGAGAACTCGCACCTACTGCCTCGTTCGATAACATAAATTTAACAAATCTCGGCTAACATCGGTTACGCATTTTCATGTGTCCCTGTTGGACTGAAGTGATGATGAAGATCTGTGACTCTTGCGCATGACAGGACCGGACAGTGAGAGTGAGGGTGAAATGTAGAGTATTGTTGATAATGATTGGACACCACTGTAGTTTCTTATTAACACTTGTTACAGCTGATTTAACCTCTCTACCTCCATGCAGCGAACCATTGTTGGCGTAACCCCTTCACTGCCAGTGGACGCATATTGTTTTTCAGCATTAACCACAAAAAAAAAAAGCGAAGCCTAAGAGTTCCAGCCGTCCCATGAACATGGATTCACAGTCGTGACAGCAAAAGGTATAGGTCCTCATGAGCCCCCGCAGTTGCGGGGGCTCATGAGGACCTACACCTGTTGCAGTTGTGTGGTGTTTAGTTTTTCTCTGCAGGGAAGGAGTTACCCACACGAAAAACAGTACAAATTATACAAGCACACAGAGGACTCCGCTTGTATCAGGCTACACGTAAACCAAACATGAAATCGTGCATAGACAGTCTTGAAAACAAGTTTAAAAGTTCAAGATTACCTACTAGGCCATCCAAGAAATATATTCTGTTACAAACAGTAAAGAAAAAAAAATCCCATCGAAATTCGCTGACAGTGAGACAGTTTTTCAGCGCAAATGAGTGACAAACAAAATATATCCTGGCATTTTGCAAAAGTGCGTTCACACTCGAAGCGTGCGCGTCGGGGATAGGGCGGGAGTGGAGGGGAAGGGGGGGGGGGTCTAGGAGGGGGACAACGAAGACTAAAAGAGGTGGTGTGCGTGGCGGGGGGGTGGGGGGGGTGGTTGTTTGTTGGGGGGGGGGGGGAAGAGGGCTGAGCGGTTCGATCTCTTTGTCATAGTAAAATGGGGCGCGCGGTACTTTAAACCATATATCACGTTGCCTGTCACACTGAAACACCGTACACCTCCTTTAACATATCGATAAACCTGCCTTACCGCGGACAGAGGTCTTCTTTGAGTTCAAGAACAAGTGGCACCTAATTTCATGGGCCCTTGCAGGCTAAACACAGTAAGCAGAGATATTCGGACCGACATTGGTCGCAGTGGACCCGCGCACGACAGGCCCAGTGCGCGGGCCCACTGCGGCCGACGTCGGCCCGAGGGTCTTTTGCATACTGAAGGGACTCATCAGGATCTGTGTATCTTGCAGACTGAGAGAGTTCCATAGAGCGACCGAGTCCACAATAACCGCGGTCTGGCACCATGCAACAGTCTTCTGTATGTTGCGTGTGCTCGTGAGGATCCATGCCTCTTACAGGCGGCCTTTCTTCTACATCAGACACACTACCAAGCAGGGGTTCCTGAGGCCTCTCACAGGCGGCCTTTCTTCTACATCAGACACACTACCAAGTAGGGGTTCCTGAGGCCTCTTACAGGCGGTCTTTCTTCTACATCAGACACACTACCAAGCAGGGGTTCCTGAGGCCTCTTACAGGCGGCCTTTCTTCTACATCAGACACACTACCAAGCAGGTGTTCCTGAGGCCTCTTACAGGCGGCCTTTCTTCTACATCAGACACACTACCAAGCAGGGGTTCCTGAGGCCTCTTACAGGCGGCCTTTCTTCTACATCAGACACACTACCAAGCAGGCGTTCCTGAGGCCTCTCACAGGCGCTCTTTCTTCTACATCAGACACACTACCAAGCAGGGGTTCCTGAGGCCTCTTACAGGCGGTCTTTCTTCTACATCAGACACACTACCAAGCAGGGGTTTCTGAGGCCTCTTACACGCGGCCTTTCTTCTACATCAGACACACTACCAAGCAGGGGTTCCTGAGGCCTCTCACAGGCGGCCTTTCGTCTACATCAGACACACTACCAAGCAGGGGTTCCTGAGGCCTCTCACAGGCGGCCTTTCTTCTACATCAGACACACTACCAAGCAGGGGTTCCTGAGGCCTCTTACAGGCGGCCTTTCTTCTACATCAGACACACTACCAAGCAGGGGTTTCTGAGGCCTCTTACAGGCGGCCTTTCTTCTACATCAGACACACTACCAAGCAGGGGTTCCTGAGGCCTCTTATAGGCGGTCTTTCTTCTACATCAGACACACTACCAAGCAGGGGTTCCTGAGGCCTCTTACAGGCGGCCTTTCTTCTACATCAGACACACTACCAAGCAGGGGTTCCTGAGGCCTCTTACAGGCGGCCTTTCTTCTACATCAGACACACTACCAAGCAGGTGTTCCTGAGGCCTCTTACAGGCGGTCTTTCTTCTACATCAGACACACTACCAAGCAAGGGTTCCTGAGGCCTCTTACAGGCGGTCTTTCTTCTACATCAGACACACTACCAAGCAGGGGTTCCTGAGGCCTCTTACAGGCGGCCTTTCTTCTACATCAGACACACTACCAAGCAGGGGTTCCTGAGGCCTCTTACAGGCGGCCTTTCTTCTACATCAGACACACTACCAAGCAGGGGTTGTCGAGGATCTAAGGATCTTCAGACTTAGGGCGATGCTGAAGTTCTATCGTCGACACAGCATTACACACACAACGACGACTACGGAGGTCTCAGCGACGACCAGACTTGCGAGAGGAATAGATTACTCGCGAGCCCTCTGTAAAATGCACGGGCTCGTGAAGATCTATGCTTTTGGCAGATGGGATGGCGTTCCAAGGTGGGTACAGTATCACACAACGACGACAAAGTTCCGAACAATAGCCAGGCTGGCAGGTCTTCCCACGGAGATGCTTTTCATCTTTAGCACAGAGCTATCTGTTGTTCTAAACACCTAGTTCTTCCTTCTTCCTGCACTGTCCCTTTCTCTCTCTCTCCTCCCCCACCCCCCTTTCCCCACCAATTGTGCGTGCAGCCACCGTTACTGTAGTCTGTACCGGTGGCAAGATGCACAAGGGGGTTAACTCATTCAACCCCACGGTCGCATTTCCCAAATTTAGGTGTCATTTAAAGACAATGTAACAGTTCCTAACGACGGATCGACCATGCTAATTCAAGGGTAGTGCCGGATTAGCTAAGGCGCCATATCTGGCACTACCCTTGAATTATTATGGTCGATCCATGAGCACTGTAGAGCGTTGGGATTAAATGGGTTAATATTCACAGATTTGTCCCCCCCCCCCCCCCTTTTTTTTTTTCACTCCTTGCAAAGACCTTTAGCACGGCAAGCAATAATTGGCCAAATTGTGTCACAGCCAGCTTCAAAGGCTGTAAAAGAATCTCTCTCTCTCTCCCTCTCTCTCTCGGCCAAATTGTTAATGTTCTCCCTCCCACAAAGGCCGCTGAGGTTTTAGCCCTCCGTGGTTCCGGTTGCTTTTTCTCTTATCCACGAGTTTCCCCTTTTAGCGAACCACTTCTGTTCACGTGAAATGTCAGGGCCCTTTTTACTAGTCTGCTTCCTTTTTAAATGTTGAATGCAATCGGCTTTATTTGTGGCAACAGTTTGCAGTCAGCGTCTATGCGCGCGGTTTTTTTTTCTCCCCCGTCTGTCCACCACAGCCTGTACTCTCTCTCTCTCTCTCTCTCTCTCTCTCTCTCTCTCTGTCTGACGGGTGTAGTGATGCATGCTTAACTCATTCTACCCCAGACACACCAGAGCAAGATAAGGATCGACCATGACAGTTCAAGGGTGATGCCAGAATAGCTTGGCGCTGGCATCACCCTTGAACTATCATGGTCGATCTGTGTCCTGCACTGCAATGCAGTCTTCAGATTGGTTAGTTCGGGTTTAACGTCCACAGCACCGAGGTGATCATGGACGGCCCTGACGGGCTGGTTATGGGGGACAGGGAATTCTATTGCCTATGGAGTACGACCTGAACACTGATCAACTCAGGCGCACTCCAACTGTGCCACTTTGATTTACCAGGACCTTTCAACGGAAATGCTATTGAACAAATCCGTTTTTTCCCCCTGGATTGCAGTCTTCAGAGGACAACGGCAAAATTTAAGGATTTCGGTGTTGGGGTAGAATGAGTTAAAGAGGCTTAATTCCCTCCACCGGAGGGCAGCCAAGCTAATCCTTCCTAACAACAGGGACAGCACTGACGAGCGACTGAAAGCCCTTGACATGCTTTCGTTACGTAACCTCCTTATGTACAACAAGGGCGTGTTAATGTTCAAAGTCAGCATCTCTAGAACACCACCGTACATTTCGGATTTGTTTAGTTATGCTAACACACCGTACAAGACGGCAAGGAACAATCTGTCAGTACCTAGGCCACGACTTGATATATTCAAAACTAGCTTGTCCTATTCAGGAGCTAAACTGTGGAATTCTCTTCCGGCCAATATTACCGAAGCTCCCTCTATGTCCACTGTCAAGTCAAGGTTTTTCCGGCACTTAAATGAGCCGTTTAACAAAGCGCATTTAGCCTCTGCGTTTTGACTATTCATTAACATGTGTGTGTGTGTGTGTGTGTGTGTGTGTGTGTCTGTGTGTGTGTTTAACTTTAAAAAGAAGTCAACAGATGAATAATCCGAATACGTTTGACTTAATTTTGATAGTTTGTAGTTTATGTTCCGTTTATTCGATGTTGCCGATGTTGATATAAGTTGATATGATAATGTAGCTGCTATGCATAAAATGAATGTAATGCCTAATAGAGTTTGTTCGGGAATCGGAGGCGGGTTACGTTTACGTGTGTTTTGCCGACAGCGGTGGGTAGGCGGCCCGGACAGGCATCGTGATAGAGCATGTTGATCCGGGCGTTTTATCCGTTGTTTGTGTCACGCATGCGCCTTTTACTTTTAGCGCCCTGCTTTTGATTTACTTAGATCCTCTATTGATGGTATGAGAGCGTGTAGTGGGTAGGTGTGTGTATGTGTCTGTGTATGTGTGTGTGTGTGTGTGTGTGTGTGTGTGTGCGTGTATGTGTGTGTGTGTGTGTGTGTGTGCGTGCGTGCGTGCGTGCGTGGTGCGTGCGTGTGTGTGTGTGAGGATTATTTTGGTCCCCATCCCCCTCTGTAGTTTGTAGCAAGGACGAGAATGAATAAAGGTCTGCGCACCTATTCTTTTATCCTTGGATAATAAAGTTTCATTTCATTTTATTTTTCTCTCTGTACAATACCAGTGATTGCATACACAAGGGGGTTAATTAACTCATATAGTCCTGACAAACCACGACATGTTGTTTATCGAGCATGATAGGTCAAGGGTGGTGTCGGAATAGCTTGGCGCCTGTAGGCGCCAAGCTATTCCGACACCACTCTTGAACTATTATGGTCGATCTGTCTCCAGAACTGTGACGTAGACCTCAAAGGAAATCTACACAGATTGATAATTTCATCCTCAGGATGTTATGAGTTTTAAAAAAAATAACGTAGGCCAAAAATGTAGGATAGGGGTCACCACACCCCACTATTTTCATTTGCTTACCCTACCCTATCCTGCCTACCCTGTTCTACTCTTTTTCCTTTTTTACCTACCTACCCCTATCCTACCTTACCCTCCCCTACATCACAAGTGGCGATAAAGCCCAGGTGAAGTGCCGCGCGAAAGGAATGTTATCTGCGGCCATCTACACGACGGGGTCCGTACATCGTTTCACCTGCGTCAATGGGGGCGATAACACAATTGCTGTCTCCGACATCCCAGCCAACACACGAGTGAACAGACGGGACAAACAGGCACCATTTTGCATAAACATGCTGATGAAAGTATGATAAAATATCGTATAACTTGTATTTGTATGATGATACATATAGTCTTTGTATATAATACTGAATATCATACATGCAAAACTATATAAATATAATGACGAGCTGAAGAAATGCGACATTTTTAAATAATCGGAAACACTGAAGTGTTTGCGATGATTCCAAAAATGTCGCATTTCTTCTGCTCGTCTGGATATAATGTCAGGACGTAAACAACGATCTCGTTTACGACAGAACAAATACAGAGTTTAGTGATGCAAGTCCACCAATTCACTTTCATTTCGTTTAACCCCTGGAATGATACTGACGACACCGTTCGAAAAAGACGTCTTTTCCGGAGCGCGGTATTGTAAGCAGTCTAGGGGGTTAATTTGTCGTCACAAGCTAGAAAATGTGTCGCTTGATCCGGAATAAATTTGCGCCTCGCCTGCCCGCATTCAATCGACAAATCAAACGCAGCTGCATCGACTCAAGTGCAGTTGAACCTGTATTGAGCATCTGTCATTAAGAACAAAAAGCGTTTTCTCACGAGAAGTCTTGAACGGCACAAAAGTCACCTGGCATTAAAGACCACGCAGCCAACTAAATGGTCTTTAATGGCAGGTGATTGCTTCAATCAGATCTTACTGCACAATAGTAGGGAAAACGCATTTCTAGCAATTGCATACATCCCGACTAGTTTTGTTAACCATATGATATATCTATCTATCGTAAATGGTAAACTGCATATCGTTTGCAATCGAGTGCCGGTCATACCAGCACATAATTATATGCACGCAGTACAGACTAGGAAGATCATGTCACCGTCAAAATTCTTGTACCAGGAAGTCATTGTGTACAGACACTTGAACGGCACACGCAGTTATGAGAGAGACGTTGCATTCATAAATACAGCTACTTTTCATTTCAAAGAACGAAAACATGGCAACCACTGTAGTAGTACTGAATGATTGTGGTTAAACGATGGTAGTTGTCCTCTTAAGACTATATATTAAATAGTTTGACAGATCGACTACGTGGCGGTTCAAGGGCGGTGCCAGGATAGATTGGCGTCTTTAGGCGCCAAGCTATCCTGGCACCACCCTTGAACTATCATGCTCTTTCCGTGCCATGATGCGGCATGTCACGGCTGAACGTAATAACATAAGAGCTTTGACATTTTCTAGCTCAATTCCCTTTTCAACAGGCGTCGTAAACCATATTAACTCTATGGCTGTCGGTAGCGGTTTTTGTCGTGAATCATCGTGACAATAACCGCTACCAACATCCAGTGGGGTTAAAAGATTACGTAATGGAGAACTGACCAAGTGAACTTTATACGCAACCCCACCCTTCGCTCCCTAAAAATAAATTTAGGACAAAAACTAAGAACAGCACAACTACATCAACGACCTCAAATCGATTCCTTGTATTCTTAGCCTGGTGGTGAACACAGTGAAGCCATGACCTAATAAAATAACACCATTAACCCTTTTAGCCCCGAGTCCCTACAGCAGGAGACTGATTGACTATGATAATTCAAGGGTAGTGTCAGATTAGCTTGGCGCCTTCAGCCGCCAAGCTAATCTGGCACTACCCTTGAATTATCATGGTCAATCAGTCTCCTGCAACTGGTACATAGTCTTTAGGCAACACCTCCAACATTTGAGAAATAAGACCTTGGGGCTAAAAGGGTTAATGATTATGTGCTGTCTTCGGGATATTTGTAGTTTCTTCCACATTCAGGGCGAAAGGCGAACTTGTTCTGTAGCATGTACCGTTGACATGTTCTGGTAAATCAAAGTGACACAGTTGCAGTGCGTCTGAATTGATCAGTGTCCAGATCTTACAACATCTGTCCATGGTCACCTTCGCGCGGTGAACGTAAACCCCGAACTAACCAACCAATCTACCAACCAACCTCTCCATAGTACAAAGGATAGGCTTGTGGTTAAAGTAATTAACAGGGCATGCGAGAGCTACAGGTCCTCAAGAGCCCCCGTATATGCGGGGGATCAGAGGATCTATGCCTCTTGACACGGAGCTAAGTGAAAGCAAAGATAATGGATGACCATCCATTATCTTTGGTGAAAGTCAGAAGTGTCTCTTATTATTTCAATTTCGCAGTACAATGCATCACTATCTTTACAATAATCAACATTACGTTCAAACAGTGCCCGCAGGCTCTAGCGGTCGCTCTACAAACACGTACTCTGACTTCCATTAAAAACCCCAAAACTTCCTCCATAAATTTTAGTAAACGAACACAATCACTGCAAGCAAAAACCGAGTCGCTGTGGCTGCAGGCATGGATGAGAGTCTATGCCTCCTCAATGTGCTAAGAGCCTGAAAGCATTACCCATCCTACCCGACTGCCAGACCTACAGTAAGACCTGTTTCAGCAACCACCTTTTCTTGCAATTAAAAGACGTGCTCTCTCAACAGAAGTCTTGAAGAAAAAAATGTGCCACCTGTCGTTAACCCATTTCATCCAGAGGCTGATTTTCTAAAATATGTTTATTGTTCTATGAAGGCTACAATCCAGATTAAGAGATGGATAAACTATTTCAGTTCAAGGGTGGTGCCAGAATAGCTAGGCGTCTCAGGCGCCAAGCTATTCTGGCACCACCCTTGAACTATCATAGTCAAATTTATTTCGAGCAATGGGTGTATCAGGATGAAAAGGGATAAAGCTCATAATTTAGGTGGCTGCATGACCTAAATGAACGGTGATGTCTTATAAGGATGCTCGCTCAGTCCAGGTTTTGCTGTACCACCCTCAACTTAAGCAGCAGTTGCAACCGACCTCTAGTGCAAAGAGGCATAGATTGTCATGAACCTCTGTGGCTGCAGACGTAAAGGCTCAAGACAATCACAGCCTCTTGCAACTGTTGCGGGTCTGGGTAGGGCATGGCCACCCCACTGAAGAAGGAATGCGCACGAGAGACTGCACGGCGAATCATCCCACTGAGCAGAAGGTCACCGGGCCGACACTCGCCGCCGTTGGCACACTTACATACAGGACAACAGTAGCCGAGGGCAGCCCGATGGTCTTTAGCTGGCTGGGTTGTTTGCCGTCCATGTCCTCAAGGCTAATGTGTAATTGTAGTCACCTGTTTGAGCTCAGTTCTTGTGCGCTGCACAGACGGGACGGGGACATGCTTCTGTTAACCCATTCGAGACGTGCCGCCTCCGGATACGCGGCTTACGCCGCGTATCCGGAGGCGGCACTTCTCAAATGCGTTAACCCATTTAGCCCCGACGCACTAGAACAGGAGATCGAACATGATAATTCAAGGCGCCAAGCTAATCTGGCACTATCCTTGATTTATCACGGTCGATCCGTTCACTGCACTGGTCCATAGCCGTTAGGTCACACCTCTAGAATTTGGCCCTGGAGTGAAATGGGTTAACTGTCTAATTGAATGCTATGTTGATGGATGGATGGATGGATGGACGGACGGTTGGATGAATGGAGCGAAAGATCACAGACCAACCAACAGAAGTGAAAGCCAAAGAGAACTGCGGGATGTTTCCATACGAAACAAGAAGTTGGAAGCAGACGATTCTGAAGCGAAACCAACCCTACCTTCAGCACAGCCCGCAAGTCTGAAAGTGTGCCAGCGGGAGTAGACTCTCTCTTGCGTCCAAACACAAGCGGCATGCCCGGAGCTTGTGGTAGGTGGTGTCAAGAACCTCAAAGTTGCTGATCAGTTTTGAAACTCTGAACACCACTGACACGGAACCAATCAACGCTGACTAACTGTAGGAGCGCAGAATGACGGTCGGTACGCGGCCGTGACCACACGACAGTCAACCCAACAACCGCTGGTTTCCGTCCTGTTATTCCTTCCCAGTCATAGACCCAAATTCAGCCTTAACCTTCAAATCCTTACGACCACCTCTGTGTGGAATTATGAGGATACAGCCTAACAGCCTTAACAGCAAGAGGCATAGATTCTCTTGAGGCCCTGCTTGCTGTCGCAGGGGCTCATGAAAATCTTTGCCTCTTGCAACCGGAAGAGGCTTGAACAGCGTCTTCAGTTCGTATCCTACAAGTGTGCGGGATGCTGATAACTGTGCCCTACACATCTTGACTTCCCTCAGGGACAGACTATTTCCACGCTAAGGAGACGGCTATCTGCACGGTGAAGATGGCGCTTTACGGTGATTGTCTGGCTAGGTCTTAACATCGCGCAGGCGACGAAACCTCTTTAAAAGCAAATTTCCACCGATAAAACTATTTCCCAGCAAATTTCAAACTTTGATAATTAGCTGAAAGCAACGACAGAGCTGTACACAAAAATCAATGCTTCGTCTGGACGGCTAGGTTTGGTTGGGTGGGACATTTGGTCACATTTCGCATCCTCTGCCATCAACAAACTGATACAATTGTGTGACGGTCTCAGACAGTAGACCTTACTGCTGCACGCCATAAGGCCCAAAATCACAGGCCAGTACTTGAATTATTCGCGATCACTTGTCACCAGAAAGTACGCGGCGGATGCTGCTATCACGTATCACACTAACCAGATCGTCTGAGCACATCCCGAAAGCCACTTCAACAAGTCATCTCGAGCACAACGTTACACGTCCTCCTCAGCCACAGAGACGCATACGTAAATGAAAACAATATGAGGGCATAGTTCTTCGAGAAATTATCATGTATTACTAGAGTGGCAATAAGGGGTGATTATTGACCAGCACACATTAAGACTCAGAATACATAATCTTCTTAGGGTCAGCAACAGAGATGTCCAGGCCCTAAAGTAATTCTGTATAACCTGGAAGAGATCGCATCGTCATGTTTTAATCCGGAATCTGGTGGCATGAATTCTCTTGGGATCAACAAGAATAAGGCATAGCCTGATGCGGTGGCTCATTATGATCTATGCCTTTTTGCAGACCACGGAAGCTGTTTTCTAACGGAGTGTACAATGTTATGAACAATCTGCACAGGTCGTGTCATAATGTTATCAAAATCAGTCTGCATTGTTTACGTAGATAACATCCTGTTTTGAGGACAATCAGCCAATGTACAAAAGACCCTGAGTCGATGTCGGCCGTAGTTGGCCCGCGCACTGTCATGCGCGGGCCAACTGCGGCCGACGACGGCCCGGGGATCTGTTGCTTGCAGCCAGAGCGACGCCTCACTTGGTCGTACAACACTGCTTTGTATTACCTCAATGACACTGTACCAAAAATGAAAGCATGAGATAGGACCGCGACAGCATTAGAGCGGCGCATGAGAACGCAACTACAACTCTTTCGTTCATTCAGGTCTGGCAAAACAAACAAACAAACAATCAAACAAATCAAAACAAACAAACAAACAAATCAAAACAAACAAACAAAAACCCACCCCAAAACAAACACACAGACGGGATGGATCAACCTTGAATGGATAAGGTAATGAATGATACAGTTTAACCAGTTCCACTTAACCAGGGCCCCAACCCTTAGTGTGTGTTGTTACTGTATAACCCAAGTTCGTTATAAGCGAAGTAAAAGAGTGAACTCGGACCTCTGAAAACGTTTTGCTGTTCCGTCTTTTGTCATAACTGACCTTGTTACCAGTCAAGTCGACTAAGCAGTTGGGCGCATGAGAAGACTTTCGACTATTCTGGCAAAACGGATCTAAACTTTCATCGTGATTCTTTTTACAGCAATACTTTTGGCCGTCTCAAACTTATTAGGAAACTTGGCCACACGACACCAATTTGCCGCTTAGGCTAGACTCAGTATGACAAGACTGATGACTACCAGACGCATAATACATATGCATTTGTGTAAATAGATGACTCTGGCACGCGTCTTCTTACAGCAAATTGGCAACCATATCACACTGGTCACTTCCCTCGATCCGCTATACTGGTTACCTGGTTCGATCCGCTACGCATAGTGCGTAGCAGATCGAAGGAGGTGACCAGTGTGCCTGGAGACACGTTCGGCATTGGGTCATGGCAGATCCAGACGCCTGCCTAATCCAGCAGTACCCTCAAGCTGTAAAAGATAAGTTCATGTCCAGCAAATGGCCACGAACGTTTGTCAGACACGTCTTGAACAGATACAGGATAATTAGGTTATGATGGCACAGTTGTCTCCCCTCCTGGCGCCTGTTAAACCCTATCGAATGTCGTAAATACTGTGCAACCTTGTTCACAAACCGCATTCTTGTGCAAGAAAAAGTGGCCCTAAACGACAGGTGCTCTCTAATGAGAAATCTTGAATTTATTAACCCTTTTAGCCATAAGGCCTGAAGGCGCCAAGCTAATCTGGCATTACCCTTGAATTATCATGGTTAAGCCATCTCCTGCTGTAGTGATCCAGGGCTAAAAAGGGTTAATTGGCAACCGATGTCAACTGTTATTGATGACCGTCATGTAAGCGACTACATCACATCAGGATTCTACTGTACAAGTACTTACGGGAATAGTTAATTTCACTGAAGGTAAGTTAAAAATGTTCATGTCAGATATTCAGCCAACTACCGCAATGCCGGCACATCCAGAGCGCCTCCGAACAGCACAACCGTGCACTAAACACTGTTGAATAGCACAACTGTGTACTATACACTGTCGAATTGCACAACTGTTCACTAAAACACACCGTCGAAAAGCACACCTGCACACTATCCGAAAGAACATACCGTAACATCATGAACTGAGGCGGGAAAAGTCCATTTTTGTAAAAAGCAAGATTTTCATTGTATTACAGTGAAAATCTGGCTTTTCACAAAAAAGACTGGATGTCTTTTCGTCTTCACAGCGCAGCCTTACAGCCTGCCTACCACAGTGACTGCCGAACTAAAACTGTTTTAATGGCTGATATGAATGAATTGTATAATCTCATTTTTTAACAGCTACTAACAGAACACCTGGCGTGTATATATTAATTTATGTAAGCCTATACTATATATTGACACTGTGCGGCAGATGATGTCGGCAACTGTATGCAACAGCTTTAGACTGCGAGTCCACTAATACCACAATTAACAAGGTTTATGCGTAGGCGATAGGCAGTGCTGTTTAACCCCTTTGTGTATGTAGTCACTCACCGTTTAACCCATATCATACTGAGGCTAAAAGCTTCAGATTTGTACACTGCCATATGCAAGCTACATTACATCACTTACAGATAAGGATATAGACCAATGGCTTTAGTTCAAGGGTGGTACCAGAATAGCTTGGCGCCTAGAGGCGCCAAGCTGTTCTGGGACTACCCATGAACTATTTTAGTCAAACTTATTTCACACACTGGTGTAGTCCGAATGATAATAGTTAAGTAGAGCACAAGGGAGTTAACCCTTTGTCTGTAGGTAGCGGTTTTTGTCGCGATGATTCCTGCAGGGATCATTGCAACAAAAAACCGCTGACAGCCAAAGGGTAAATACACTGAGACCAAAGATGGACTTGGTGAGTCGTGGTTTGTATATTTAACCCCTTGGATGTCGGTAACGGTTTATGTTGCATTGACTCCTAGAGGAGTCATCGCGACATAAACCGCTATCGACATCCAAAGGGTTAAAACAGTTTTGTTAGCTTCATTGACATACAAAATGCATATAGAAATCGTTTGAAAAACATGTTAAAAGGCTTATAAAATGTTTTCGATGAAATTATTTTAGATCAGATAACGTCTGCAATGGTTCAATGAGCTATTCTGGCACGACCCTTGAACCTTCATCGTCTATCCAGATCTTGCTCTAGTGCGTCAAGGCTAAATAGATTAAAATAACAATAATAATAATGAAATGTACATAGAGTATGTGAGACCGAACCCGCAAGTGAGCTCTAAGCGCCTACGTAATAATTAATGAATTAAGTAAACACAACTAACTGCCAATGTACTATAACGGTAAAGTAAGGAAGGAAGTGTTAGGAAGGAAGGATGTAGGTAGGAAGCTGCTGTTCCCATAACTGCATATTATAATTTTATTATTATTACTATTATATACAGAAAAAAAGAAAAAACAACTTGGGATGAACCATAACCCAAAAAGTCCCTTCTACATGAGAGCTGTCCTCTCTGTCAATGGTCTCTACCTTTTGTCTTTGACCTGATTCTGATGTTGAAATATCGCCAATTAAAGAAGTTTCGCAGATCTGCCAATGCGTCAGCGAGTTTTATAAGGGGCGCAGGACATACGCCTTATGACTAATACTTTAGAGTATTATGTCAATGTCTGCGTGGTGACGGAGTTGCCTCTTTTACGTCACCGCCACTGTCTGACTTTCTCTAGATCAAGGTTTTTTTACTGTTTTAATCTTTTCTGAAAAAAATTAATTTTTACTAAAGAAGTTAAAGGATACAAAGCTGGCTAATGAACTCATCCAATGTCTTTCTCCAATCCAGCTATACCCAAAAGTTCAAGTAAATATGACAAAAATTACGGACTCTAATCTGGGTCAACCGACTTCCTATAAACGGTTGTTTATATCTTCAATGAGACATTCAATTACAATATGCTCGGAGGCTCTCTTAGCCACCCCTTAAAGAAAGTATTTCGCCACGTTTCAAGCTTGTGTGTACACAAATATCGGAGATTCTCTTGTTTACATAGATACGCACACACATACATACGCCGCTTCGCCGCGCCAAATGTATGTTCATCAGGGAGGTTAACGTAACTAGACATGACGTAATTTTTATCTTGTTACTTTAATTGTTAGAGGTTTAGGCCTGCCCGCCTTTGACATCATGGACATGCTATTAAATTTGCCCCACCGCGACCCGTCCTAAAAAGTCCCTTCTATAAATAGAAGGGACTTTAAAATGACACTGAATTGCGCAACAACGGTAAGTAACTGGAACAGTCGTAAGCAGCTCGCAATCAATTTACCATATGTTCATACAGCACGACAGAATGGACCCCCCCCCCCCCCCCGCCTCCCCCATCCCACTCTGCCCCTTCCTTCTTCTCTTGTCACGGATGATTGGAACGTTATCACCTGTATAACAAAACACCTGTCAACACCCGTACTATCAGGATTAGGTATACCTATAAATCTGTGACACAAATAACCCTGTTTTGCATGAAGAGGAAAAATATTTCTGTCAGCAACAACTGCTGGCATAATAATTTGGGCGGAACAAGTCAAAGTACTGAAAATTGTACACCACTGTGAGATAATAATAATTCTTGGCTTGACTTCGCGAACGAAGATTCTATAGGGCTTGCCCACGTCGTCTGCAGGCATTTTCGTGGCTGCGGAGGCCAATCCGGGACAGGCAGGTTCGACCGCAGTGGCTGCAGGGGAAGGTCTGGTCAGGGTTCTGAGTTACGGCAACTCGGTTTTTTCTCCTGAGCCGTTTGTCCTTAAGGTTAGCTCTGCGAGAGTCCTCAAAGGAGACGGCTGCCTTGTAGATGGTGGAGCGCCAGGTGTCACGGTCCGCAGCAAGCGAAGACCACTGGCGGTGGTCGATTTGGCAAGCACTAAGTGACTTCTTGAGACCGTCTTTGTATCTCTTCTTTGGTGCCCCTCTGTCACGGTGTCCAGTAGCAAGCTCGCCGAACAGAGTGATCTTGGGTAGGCGATGATCCTCCATCCTGGAGACGTGCCCCGCCCAGCGAAGCTGTGTCCGCAGCAACAAAGCCTCGATGCTCATAGTTTCTGCCTGTTCAAGGACCTCGACGTTGGTGACATAGTCACTCCAGTGAATGCCCAGGATGGTACGCAGGCAGCGCTGGTGAAAGCGTTCGAGGAGTCGTAGTTGGTTGCGGTAGAGGGCCCAGGACTCGGAACCGTACAGCAGGGTGGTGAGGACGACAGCTCTGTACACACTGATCTTGGTGCCCGTTTTCAGCTGTTGATTGTGCCACACCCGCTTGAAAAGTCGCCCAAAAGCGCTGTTCGCTTTTGCCAGCCTGCTGTCAAGCTCCTTGTCCAGCTTGGCATCTGACGTGATGATGCAGCCAAGGTAGGTAAACTGGTGTACTGACTTCAGTTCAGACTCGCCGATGGTGATGTGGGGAGGGCGATGCTCTACCTTGGGTGCCGGCTGATGTAGTACCTCTGTCTTTTTCAGACTGACCTCGAGTCCAAAGAGCTGGGCAGCATCTGCAAAGCAGGATGTGATGCGCTGCAAGGCTCTCTCTGTGTGTGCAACAAGGGCAGCGTCATCAGCAAAGAGCAGCTCACGAATCAGTTGGTCTAGGGTTTTCGTGTGGGCCTGCAGTCGTCTGAGGTTGAACAGGCTGCCATCGAGACGATACCTGATGTACACTGCATCGTCATCGTCGAGGTCTACTGTGGCCTGCTTCAACATCATGCTAAAGAAGATGGTGAAGAGGGTTGGTGCCAGCACGCAGCCCTGTTTCACGCCGTTGATAATGGGGAATGGTTCTGAGAGGTTACTGTTGAGTCTAACCTGGCCTTGCTGGTCCTCGTGGAGCTGGACGATCATGCTTAGGAACTTTGGGGGACAGCCAAGTCGCTCCAGGATCTGCCACATGCCTTGCCTGCTCACAGTGTCGAATGCTTTTGTTAGGTCGACAAACGTTACGTACAGCCCTTTGTTCTGCTCGCGGCACTTCTCCTGAAGCTGTC
>BTPG01000002.1:313334930-313392430 GCA_036245525.1 Semisulcospira habei
CAGCAAAAACCTAATTTCGCATCAAAGACATAGACCTTCGTGAAATGCAGCAGCGCACCATGCACGAGCTCCATGGAGTTCTATGCCCCTTGCTGGCTTCACTCACGCCACGTTTTCTCCAACGGAGGAGGTCAGAGAAAGTTCAGTGTAATGTAGATCCGGTTATTTCATCAGGCGAGCAGCAGTTATCACAATGTTCCACTTGTTTCCCAAAAACTCATGCTGAGAACACCACCAGTTGCTCAAGTTACTTAAAGAAAGAGGCATAGATCCTCATGGACCAACGAAGGCTGCAGGGATCACACGGATCTATTATTGAGAAGGTCACTTGCTTAACCTGCAAAAACTCATGCTGAGAACACCACCAGTTGCTCAAGTTACTTAAAGAAAGAGGCATAGATCCTCATTCACCGACGAATGCTGCTGGGATCACAAAACTCTATTTATCTTTCTGGTTTCATCTTAACAACCTACGTGCAAAGGCCCTGGGCCGCCGCAAGCTGCAGGGATAACACACCAAAAAAAAAAAATTACCTTTTTCAATGATGGCTCAGTCTTATGCTCAGTACAAATAAGGTCAAGGGACATGGAAATATACAAATTAGATACCGCAAGAGGCATAGATCTTCATGGGTCCCGTAAATGCGGGGGCCCATGAAGATCTATGCCTCTTGCGGTTGCGTGGTGCTCAGTTTTTCTCGGCAGTGGTTGGGTGAACTGTGCGCTGGTCCGCGATTTGGGTACGGAACCCAGATCCTGAGATGCAAAATCGCAGTAAAAACACACGTTTACGATGCCACAGGCTGAAGGAGCAAGGGGGTGGGGTGACACGCTTGTTCGACGCAGAAGCCGGTGGAAATGATTCATTCACCATGCGTGCACGCCAAAGGAAAACACGCGCCTGCGCACTTACATAATCATTAAAAATATCTACACGCATGCACGAATCACACACATGACCAGATTTTCACTCTGTAAGATAGATCGGCCATGAGAGCTCAAGGATAGTGCTAGGTTAGGCCTGCGTCTGGAAAGACGCCCGAGCCAAATTCGTCACAACCTGTAAACCGGTCTACCCAGGTTGGGTCAGTTCTGACAACATTTTTAGATTAAACGAGTTTTCGATGTTGTCCTGCCTCAACAAAACATTCCTACCATGATTTTTAACAATTGTTCTTATTGTTCTATGAAGGCTACATTACAGATTAGGAGATAGATCAACCGTTTTAGTTCAAGGGTGGTGCCAGAATAGCTTGGCTCAGGCGCCAAGCTATTCTGGCACCACCCTTGAACTAACATAGTCAAATTTATTTCAAGCTTGGGTGTTTGAGGATGAAAAGAGTTAATTCACAATCCATGTAAAAACGCACACGTCTCTGAAGGTACGTGTCGGGGGAATTCTCTTGCTTTGCAAAAGACGAGCAGACCAGTCATCAGTTTTACGACAATCACACTTTAGAAGTTAAAGTTGACCCTTTCGTGCAGCATTACACTTTAGAAGTTAAAGTTGGCCCTTTCGTGCAGCATCACACTTTAGAAGTTAAAGTTGGCCCTTTCGTGCAGCATTACACTTTAGAAGTTAAAGTTGGCCCTTTCGTGCAGCATCACACTTTAGAAGTTAAAGTTGGCCCTTTCGTGCAGCATTACACTTTAGAAGTTAAAGTTGGCCCTTTCGTGCAGCATTACACTTTAGAAGTTAAAGTTGGCCCTTTCGTGCAGCATTATTGCAAGACGATATGAAAATATTTATAAAGGTCATATTGGAAACTATTCACCCCTTATTGCCTTTACCGAGCGGGCCGCTTTTAACTCATTCGCGGGCAGCCGCGTCTGGATGCGTGGCTTATGCCGCGCATCCAGATGCGGCTGGCCGCGAATGAGTTAACTCATTCTACCCCATCACCGAAATCCCCAAATGTTTCCGTTATCCTCTGAGGACTGCATTGCAGTGCAGGACACAGATCGACCATAATAGTTCAAGGGTGATGCCAGAATAGCTTGGCGCCCATAGGCGCCAAGCTATTCTGGCATCACCCTTGAACTATCATGGTCGATCCTTATCTTTTGTGGTGCGTCTGGGGTAGAGTGAGTTAAACTATCATGGCTAATATATCTAGGTACCATAGACAGTAAGACCCTGTCCATACAAGTAACTCTGCAGGTTCAATGGTCTGATAAACGCCTCCCTAAGTTTCGAAAAGTGTTAACCCTTTGGCTGTCGGTAGAAGTTTTAGTTGCGATGATTCCTGCAGGTGTAAATGAGAGAAACATGTCCTTATGTGACCATCAGCATGTGACACATGACCGCTGTTGAGGTGATTCTTTGCGTGCAGGAACCACCTCTCGAGAAAACGCGCTTCCGACGGGATAAGGCTACACATTACAAAATAAAGCGAACGTTATTTTTAAACAGCTCACAACTAGAAACTCTCAACAAACATGTGAAAATCTAAACAGGTAATTGAGAAAAGCACAACAGTGATGCTGAGTCTCAAACGCTCCTGTGAAAAGTCAGCAAACACACAAGCTCTACACCAACATTGACGAAACAGCCAATTACACACTTGCCTGCGAGGAAAAATGCAACTTTGTGCAACTTTTATAGCATAGATCCTCATATACCATGACACTTTGTGCAAACAAGAGACATACAACCTCATGAACAATGCAACTTGATTAAGCAAGAGGGATAGATCCTCATGAGCCCCCGCAAGTTGCAGATTCTTGAGAACAACAAGCCCCTGTAAATCGCGACGGCTCACGATGTCGCAGATGAATGCAGTTTGCTGTTACTACAGGGGCCAGTTGCACGAGTAAGCTTACCCCTGCGCCAGCCACTAAGCCTTGGTAAGTGGCTGGCGCAGGGCTAAGCTAATTCAAGCCACTGGCCCCACTTTGGAACGCTGAGGCAAAACGAGAAACTTGACACCGTACCGTAGTAGCGGGGGAAGAGTGCAATTCACAACAGGTGGGTGTTCAACGTTGTTTCTAGGTTCTCGAGGCGCGGGTGACCCCAAGACCACCAAAGCTGTATCATAAGAGCACTGACTGGCTTGCTGCCGATTTGTTTGTCTTCTGTCTGGCTGTCGAAGGGAAGGAGTTTTGTGTCTTTCTTTTGTTTGTGTCTTGAAGACAGAAAAGTTGCGCCTAATACGCACTAAAAGTGCTTTCAAAATAAGTGTTTTTAAAAATAAAAAGTCTGTCAAGATTGCTGGGACGTATACGACAAATTAATACGGGAATACGGTCGACGATGGATGAATAAACTGGCCACTTGCAGACCCAGCGAGTAACAGTAAGACACTGAATTTTGGCAAGGAGTGATCAGTTTGGCAAGAGAGTAAACTGGAAACAGCAATAGTAATACAAAAGTCAGTTCCTGAAGCAACCAACACAGATTTCACAAGAATTCACAAATTGAAATCAGACAAGACGAGAGACCGACGATGGCATACAACAGTTCTTCAATAATCGGCAACACCAGAAAAGCCAGGAGAGGTCACCACACGTTCAACTGGGCGTATTGCAATAGCAAAACAGGAAGCGTACGTTCTTGAAATAAATAAGCACAGTTCCAATGTATTTACAAAATCTCGAGTATGAATGACGGACGAAGCCAAACTTAGACTGCGACACTGAAGTCACGCAATGCATAAGACGCCGTAAAATAAAATCCAATACACTCTTAGGAGAAGTGAGTATGTATTGCGAAATGTTGCGTAAATCCACTGTCTGCTTCAAATTCAGCCAGCAAGTCCTTACCTCCAGGCAGTGGTGTATAAATCCTGCAAGTGTTTGCGGCAAGAGAGATGGCTAAAGGATGACTGAGCGGCGCCGGGCAAGATGCTTTGGTTAAAACAATGGACGGTATTTATGGGTCGGCTCCTGAAAGGCACTTTGTGGTTTTGAGACCGTTACATCCAACGCTCACAAAATGATGTCAATAACGACTTCAGTAACAACGCTCACAAATTATTGTCATGGACAACACGATGATCATAGCGGCATACTTGGCCAGTCCAACGCTCTAAACCTGGTGACCACAGGCTCTTAAAAATCTACACACTTCCGATGAGCGCTTCAAATTCTTCCACTTCCCAAACGCGGTCGCTTGGTCGTTCTTAGAGTGTGCCGGCTACGATAGTCAATGGTTACTGCAGCAGCATATTCTGATTCAGTACACGGCAGGCCTAAAACCCCGGGCCAAGTATGCAGCACAAGACGGGGAGACGGCAATAATACAATACTGTTATTGCTCTACGCGGTCGGATGCAAAACCCACGATGGGGGGACTCGTCCGCCTGCGAAATCGAAAATGTTAGTACACACGAAACCTGTCCGTGCCAGCAAATGGCACAGATTCTCATGAGCCCCTGCATCCTGCAGGGGCTCATGAGAATCTATGTCACTTGCAGATGGAAAAAATAGTGGTGAAACTGTCAGAAACACACTCGCTGCCCTCAACTCTCGAATGATTCAGAGTACGGTACTGGAGTAGCAGCACACAGCGAGGCAAACTCCAGGTCAAACCCCAACCATCCCCTACTTTTGAACAGCCCTCCGCAGAAGTGTAAATAAATGAGGTCAGACACTGTCATCAGTCCCTGCAGCCCGAGAGAACTGATGAGAATCTATGCCCCTTACAAAATGGGAAAGGCTGGCATGAATACTGCGTGCGATCTTACTCCACGAATCAAACCAACCAGTTGCAACTTGGGCTGCATCATTGAAGTGAAAAATATATAATATCCTACGAACTAGCCACATCTTTGTATACCATGCTAATTTCACACAGACAAGAGGCATAATTTTCTGGTCTGTAGTACTACAGTCAGTCAATGACTAATCACTCACACCGACGAGCCACTGGAGGAGGGAAAATGCAAAGTCGATAATCCTAACTGTGGGGTCACGCGACAGCATCGACTGAGCTATCCTGATCCAATTAGCACGTTCCAAGATGGTGTCTCAGTACGATTAATTCCGTCCAGTTAACTCCGTGCTGTACTGTGCTAGCAGTTCTCATCAACAGAACTTTCAACTTTCAAGCTCACTCATGCAAATGGCCCCTAGTCTGTAATTTCGGACTTGACGGTTTCACAGCCGTAAGGTCTAAAATCACAGACCAGCTCACACATGTCTTTGTTATCACGTAACGATGTTACAAGCTCCGGTGCCTTCCATCCAAATACTGAAGTTATCGTACAGAGTGCTTAGACTTCACAACTGGGAACCACTTTGGGATGTCACTAGCTTACATTCTGTGATATAGTGCTCCCGTCTTTGCACAATCACACAACCAGCTTCTGTACACAGCTGATGTGATCAGTCTTGTTCCTTAGTCAGCAGCTTCTGATCAGTTTTTTAAAAAAAATCTTTAATTGGTTTCAATGTTACACAAACCAACCCACCATTGTGGTAAGTTCTAAGTTTATAAATATAAGTCTGCGACGCTTTTTACCTCTAAAAACGTGTTTTTTTTTTTAAAAGCCACCCTCACTTTAACGGCCTTTGGTTGTCGGTAGCGCATTTTGTTGAGGTGATTTCTGCATAAACCACCTCAACCAAAAGATCTACAGACCGCCAAGAGGTAATTATATATATATATATATATATATATATATATATATATATATATATATATATATATATATATATATATATATATATATATATATATATATACACTCGCTTTTTCTATACCACAATGCTCAAGGCTTCACAATGGTACTAGCAAAACATACACTATACCAGATTTCCTTCCACTACTTCTGTCTATACCTATGCGCTTCGTGATTGTAGTCGCTATTTCCAGAGATTTCAGGAGGCCGGCAACTGGTGCGTATACATCAGTCTTGGAAGGGAACAAACACACCACTCTAATTCAAGCGTGATACTATAAGCGATTCAGTGGAATAGGGAGGGAGGGGAGGGTGGAGGGGAGGGAGAGAGAGAGAGGGGGGAGAGAGAGAGAGAGAGAGAGAGAGAGAGAGAGAGAGAGAGAGAGAGAGAGTTTTCCATTCCATTCCAAAACTGAACGCACTGTCAACTAGGATGAGAAATAGTGACGAAAATAAGATGAGCGAAAGGCACAAATCGGGGGTTCATGAGGATCTATGCCTGTTGAAAGATCGCACACAGCGGGTCGATTTTGGTGATAGTGTAGAGAGTGTGCAAGAGTGTGTGTGTGTGCGTTTGCTGCTAGCAGCTTTCGACTGGTAGTGGCTCAGTCTCTCTGCCGCCACAAACGTGCTGAACCACACGATAATGCAAGAGCCATTGGTCCTCACAAGCCCTCGCATATGCGGGGGCTCATGAGGATCTATGCCTCTTGCTGGATTGGTTTCCTCAGGAGAAGGAGGTGAAAGAAGGTTCACACTAACAATGATGCCGTGAGTCATAGCTCCCCGCCGCTAAATACCGACCAAACCGCCCCGAAACGACACTCACCTCCCTCACCTCAATCACAACCCGTCCCATTCGGTGCAACAGCAGCAGCAGCAACAATGCCAACTGTGTACTGCCACCTCCGCCATCGCTATCATCAACTTTAACAAAAATTTTACCTCCCCCCCCCCCCCCTTATCTCCCTGCCGCCTCCCTCTTGCAAACAACTTACTAAAAGTCAACTCAAAACACTGTGTGTGTGTGTGTGTGTGTGTGTGTGTGTGTGTGTGTGTGTGTGTGTGTGTGTGTGTGTGTGCGTGCGTGTGTGTGTGTGTGTGTGCGTGCGTGTGCGCGTACTGTTGATGTACACCCCAAACACCTTCAAATTTACTGAACTACAGTGGGTTTTGTCAGCCCGAGAGAAGCTGCTACCGTGCGGACGCCTACTCCATCATTTCGTCTTACCAAACAACTTTATTCGTACAAGTCTAATATAAATCCCCGACCCAGCATTCGTTTTGTTTTTTTTTTTTTTTTTTTTTTTTTTTTACGACGAACCAGCAAGAGCCGAACTAGGCAAGCCAGCAAGAGGCATACGATTCTCATGAGCCCCTTATTAAAGGAAATATTTCGGAGACACCCCCCCCACACATACACCCCTGCCCTCCCCCCCTGCATCTTTCCTCTCTGCTTCCGTATTATATCAATAGACAGCGGTTCAAAGCAGCAAACACAATTAGTGAGACAGCAATCTTGACTTTTGGTACACTAGCAAGAGCAATTCGCACCCTACCCTTCATGTGCGGGTGAAAGTTTAAGCGGAATTTACTACGTCTAATATGTATTCTGTCCACGACCATTTCTGAACAGAACCGATGTCAAATTTCATAATCGTCTTTCAAGCACTGCGTGTACTGACTACCGCAGAGCTGTTACAGTCGATCCATTTCAAACGGAGGCTGTATGTTACAAATGTCAACAGCAGCAACACGCCCAAAAAATGAGATAGAAACACAGCTAAAGAGTAAACATCAAGCATGCAACATTCTCACTCCATCGCACAACATCTGAGAACACTGACACCAGTTTTTGTCATTTTATCAGTTTACGAAGCATACAACATTCTCATTCCATCGCACAACAGCTGAGAACACTGACACCAGTTTTTGTCTTTTTATCAGTTTACGGCGATATTGTTTATAATGTGGAACTATAAATCAGGAGCAACGAAGACCTCTCCAAAGATTGGGAAAACGTCGTTAAATACAAATTACTCTACTGCGCTCGGATAAACAATGGAACACGGTTGTCCCACGATACCCCTAGTTTGCTTCTCACAAAAAGAAGAGAAGACACAAGTCAACAAACATTGTACAAATTTGTCATATAGGTTAAGGCAATGAACATTCAACCGCATCGTAAGGCAGCCCCTAGAAACGACACATATCTGCAAACTGCATAGATCCTCATGAGCCCCCGCGATTGCGGGGGCTTATATGGGTTTATGTGTCTTGCTGCCTTAATTAGCATGTATAATTATCATTGAGGAGGTCTAAATAAAGGTCTAAATGTGCGATTTTTTTTTTTTTTTTTTTTTTTTTTTTTTTGCTGACATCTGCAGGATCCGAGAAAATAAGCGATAAGCTTGCTTTGTTTGGTAGACCATTCCGTGCACGAAACAGGCTTATTAGCCCATCTAAACATGTGTGCCGAAATGAATGTGTGTGTGTGTGTGTGTGTGTGTGTGTGTGTGTTGCCATCACTGAACGCATGATTCAGCAAGAAGCTCTTACATAGGCGTAATGACCCCATGATTATGTAATGCGCGTGCGAACGTGCGCTCGCGCACATGCACCTTGATCTAAAGCGCTGGTACACTTCCGAAAAGGAAACCACCTTAATCACTCAAACTCTCGTACGTGCACGCACACTTACATACTTGCGCACTCACATGCATGTGCGCGCGCAATATTAGCATCTTGGTCACAGTTTTGCCGCTAACCCATTCAGCCCTGACGCACTAAAGCCGCAGGAGATGGGTCGACCATGATAATTCAAGGGTAGTGCCAGATTAGCTTGGCGCCTGTCGGCGCCAAGCTAATCTGGCACTGCCCTTGAATTATCATGGTCGATCCATCTCCTGCAACAGGTGCATAGTCGTTAAGATGACGCCTCCAAAATTTGTGAAATACGTGCGTCGGGCTGAATGAGTTAACCCTTCGCTGCCAGTGATCGCGAGCTGAGCGTAAGCAACGACTGCACACTGCCCTACATCCGCGTGAACGACACAGATGTCAATGGGACAAAATCAGGTATCAAAAACATTGGACCAACAAGAGACATACACATGCCCTTGCGGTCCTGACGAAGGTTTATGTCTCTTGCAGCTGGGTGGCGTTCGCCTTGCCCCGGGCAGCGAAGGAGGTGTTTTTTTTTTTTTTTTTTTAAACTCATTCTACCCCAGACACACCATAGCAAGATAACGGGATCGACCATGATAGTTCAAGGGTGATGCCAGAATAGCTTGGCGCCTATGGGCGCCAAGCTATTCTGACATCACCCTTGAACTATCATGGGCGATCTGTGTCCTGCACTGCAATGCAGTCTTCAGAGGACAACGGCAAAATTGGGGTTTTCGAACTTGGGGTAGAATGAGTTAGGTCAAATAATAAATCCCAACTTAGTATGAGGGGTACAGAACTCAGCAAGCGGGCATAGATTCTCATGAGCCTCTGAGGATCTATGCCTTTAGCAGACCGTAGGGGGATTGACTGAGAATCTGCTTAGGTCGGCTGCATGGTTTCTTGAGAATAAATGTACGTTCCTTCTGCTTCTAGCACTTTTCTGGTGACACACATAACACGTGGCTTTCTGGTGACACACACACGTACGATTGCAGTGGCTCCCTAGAATCCACCTCTCACAGATGGAAGGCTTCAGGAGCTGGGCCAGACCACTGGCACCATTCTCCGCCGGCAGGCACATGGTTGTGCCCAGTGACTGTTGACCCCTGACCTTGTCTCCGATTGTCCCCTATTGTTCTCTCCTGCCTCGGTAGCTGCCACATTATTTCTCTCGCACGTCACAGACTGCACGCCCCAGTACCTCCTCAAAGTGTAGAGAACACTGATGTAAATTGATGAATACTGATGCTGTCAGCGTGAGATTCAGCCTTTCAAGCTGATGAAAAATGTGTGTGTGTGTGTGTGTGTGTGTGTGTGTGTGTGTGTGTGTGTGTGTGTGTGTGTGTGTGTGTGCTGGTCTGTGAATTTGGGCCTTATGTCTGTAAACTGAAAGTATGAAGCCTCATGGTCCTCAGTCCACCCACACACACCCCCATAGACTCAAAAGAATCTATGTATCTCGCGGATGGAATAGGATGTGTGGCAAGTATGTCATGGCATTAGTAATCTAAGCAACGCCTCCTGGCCCAATGGCCTGTCATTGTGTGCAGTGGTCTGTGGTTTTGAATCTTACAGATGCATGATGTAAGAATCAAAATCACAGACCACAGCACATATCGCTTGCACACTCTGAACGCCAAACCCTTCCATCATCTGCGAGATGCAGAGTCTCATAAGCCTCAGTAAATTGCAGGAGCTTATTACAATGTCGTATGCTTCTTGCCTAAAGGTAAAATGCGTTAATGCGTGTTAGTGCATGGCGTTGGCACTTACGGTTTCACGGTTCTATTCAGAGACCAGAATCACAGAACCGTACCCACCGTGTCATCGTGACTCTGCCCTTGAGGACAATTTAACAGTTTTAACTCCAAGGACACATGTCCCAAATTTCAGAGGCTGCCTCACCTAATAGGTTTCAGGAGGTGGCTCGAGCATGATAATTCAAGGGTAGTCACAGATTAACTTGGCGCCTCCGTCACAGATTAGCTTGGCGCCATGAGGCGCCAAGTTAATCTGGCACTACCCTTGAATTATCAAGGTCGATCCATCTCCTGCTGTAGTGCGTCGGGGCAAAATGGTTTACCGCAGAGTTTCTCAAAAAGAGGTCATTGCTGGGTTCTGGGAACATCAGACGCGCAGTGGTGGTCTGGATGACTAGACCCCCGTCAACAATGTTTGGAGACACACCCACCACACCCACACAAAATACACCACCACCCCGCCACAAGCCCCTTGAGCCCGCCTGGACCTACGAACGTGAGCTGGTCTGTGATTTGGCCCTAACGGCTTTCAGCCGTAAGGTCCAAAATCACAGGCCAGCACATGTGGACACAAAACATAGATGCCATGACACAATTTTGGACAAATTCCCAACCTTTTGTTTCTGAAGAGCAATCGCAGCCTACCTGATAACATTTTTTTCCCAGTCACATCCAAATGTCATCTGCATGAACTATAACAGCTATATTGTTTCAAGTACCTATAATCCCGCCACCCCCCCCCCCCCACACACACACACACACACACACACACACCTCCCCCCTTTTTATAAAAAAAAAATGTAAAGTGCTATGTAGTAACACTGTCCCTGCCGAATAATGCAAATTAAAATGCCAAAGCATGTTATGCGTGCTCATGTCCTCTTTTTTGTTCTAACCACAATAATGCTCAGACCATCAAGGTAAAATTTAACTGGTTTAAGTTCGGACAAAATGAACGGGACTTGAGGAGGACGAGAAGGTAATCCAAACGTTTCTTTCCAGAACTATGACAACGACGTTGAGACCACCCCCACCCACACTATCATCACCATCAGTACCACCACTACCACTATCCCGTGGTTTTCCATCTAAACGTCTGAAAGTTGTAAGGAGGTCATTAATACGCATTCCTCTTCTTCTCCTTTCCTGAGTTGGGCTCCTTTCGAAGTATCTTTACTGAGTGTCGTGGAGACGTCATGGCATGGTAGACTCAGTCAAGGTTAACAGTTTAGAAAGTTAAAACTATTTATTTACATGGGGGCTGTCAATTCTATGGGACGGTGGGAACTGGCTGCAGATTGCGGAGACTGCAGCTTAGTTGTGAAGGGCTGCAGATAAGTTGCAGCAAAGCCCGTCTAATTCACTGTTTGGGAGGCACACAGCTATTGTTCTGCATGCTAGCGACATGCTGCAACATGGAGTAGTCACTGTGAATGACTAATTGAATGTGCTGACAATTTATCCTATTGAAAACCCTCTCACCCCCCCCCCCCACCCCTCCCCTTCCCTCCGATTAAGGGAAAATGACGCACGTGTGTGGACACTGTATCTCTAAGAGACACAGACTCTCATGAGCTCCCGCGAATTTTAACACGTTAAACACGCAGAAACTATCAGCAAGAGGCATTGATCCTCATGAGCCTCCACATCGCGGGGGCTCATGAGGATCTATGCCTCTTGCTGATAGGTGACGCAACAGGGGGGGAGGTGGGGGGGGGGGAGAGGAGGGGTGTGTGTGTGTGGGGGGGGGGGGGGGGGGGAGATTTTGATAAATTACGCACTGCTGCCCGTTACGGCACACGACCACTTGTGACAATGCCTGTAATTTGGCAGTCACGACAACACGTGACAAGTTGTAGTGTCCAACACAATACGGCCACTTGTCAAAAGGCGTGTTGTGGGGAATTTAGGCCGGCGTTCCGACTGTGTCCACGCGGCTATAAATATCTGCCAAAACAGACTGGTTAGGATAAGCTGAGAGGGAGGGAGGGAGGGAGGGAGAGACAATGACAATGACAATGACAATGAGAGAGAGAGAGAGAGAGAGAGAGGGGGGGGCATAGAAATAGTCCATTAAACACCACACGCCTAACTGCAAGAAGCTACACAGTTACACAGTGTATTAACCGATATCATACTGAGGCTAAAAACTTCAAATTTGTACACTGCCATACGCAAGCTACAATATATAGTACTTACAAATAACGATATGGACCAATGGCTTTAGTTCAAGGGTGGTGCCAGAGGCGTCAATCTATTCTGACACTACCCTTGAACTATTTTGGCCAAACGTGTTTCACACACTGGTGTATTCCGAATGATAAGGGTTAATAAATCATCAAATTAGTTTACTGACAATGCAGACTTATTTATTTTACGCGTATTATCGTGTATTAATTATTCAAACATTCGATATGTAGATTATAATTATGTTATTGAATTGCCAGTGTTCATCTGTTTATGCAGTCGATGCAATTTCTGCATCTGGGTTTGAGAACATCATTTAATTGCCTCTCTCCCCGTCCTTTCTGCTCCAACAGTACATCTGGCCATATTTTATTCACACAATAGTCAGACGATTCTATGACGATGTTATAAAATATGATATAATCAATGTAATTTCCGAATTTTGCAAAGCACAAATGTAGCATAATATACAAGTTATAAAGGATTTTGTACAATGGGCAGGGATTAGAATTCGCGCGATGTGTAAGAGACACCGGGACCGACAGACAGGCAGACATACCGACAGACAAAGTAAATAATCGATACGATATGATACGATACGATACGAAACGATACGAGTCAATGCAACACAAGACAAGACAATTTAAAAAACACAGTCCAGACCACTCAAAAACAATCCAATCCAATCCAGCTCACTTCATGTGTAATACTAATCGAAGTCTGTCATTCTATAGTGTATTTATAAACATTCTACCACTTCCCACCCACCTAGCCTCCCATCCCCACCCCGGGGGTTTTTTCTAAAGACACAATGACAAAGAGGAGACAGTTACAGCTCACGTCCGAGTCTGCACTTACTTCAACTGTACAATGTACTACATAACATACCCTTCGTTGTAACCGGGACCAGATCGTGAATGAACAGAAAGAAACTTCATGAACTGGCAGTACTTACCTGAAACAAACAGAAACAAAAGTAAATCGTTAGTCATCAATCATCATCAACATCATCATCATCCCTGCCATACGTGAGCGGTTGAAATTATACTTTTTAAAATACTAACTATGTGAGGACAACAAAGCAGAAATCAGCTCGACAAAAGTCGTTACCAACAGACAAATGGTTAAAAAAGCGTTTAAACTGATGATGCCTAATACCCCCTCCCCCCCCACCTTCAAAAGTGGTAAAGTTATAACTAGGCTGTAGGAGGGGGTATAGACATCGTGCATGCAAGGTGATCCCGCCTTGGCCTTGGCAGCAAAGGAAACAAACAGACGTAAACAAAGATTTGCAGATCTGACTCACAAGAAAAAGGAGAAACGTCTAATTCTGCCGTTTCTTCAAAGCTCCATTAGTGGGATAAGTGCGGTTCTGTGTTATCAGCCAAACCAACAGACCGTTCGCTTGTTCGCCCATACGGTCACACTTTCAAACTCCGCTGTCCATCTCCGACTGAGAATTACAAGTCTAAATGGGGCCAGATCATTCCAGCCAGACGTATAGATTCTCATGAGCCCCCGCATTCGCGGGTGCTCGTGAGAATCTATGCCTCTTGCAGGTACACAGGGTTTGTCTAAGGGACTGACTTTCATACAGTGGGAGCTCAGTTTCTGTTGGGCAAACGTCTGGATAACGCACAGATTACACGTTGTTCGCAGAGCTTTTTTTGACACCGTTTATCTGTTACAGTTGCTTTTGCGAAAGGACGCTCTCTCTCTCTCTCTCTCTCTCTCTCTCTCTCTCTCTCTCTCTCTCTCTCTCTCTCTCTCTCTCTCTCTCTCCGTCTCTCTCTCTCATGTCTTCAGTGCAGTTCAGTTCAGTTCAGAGCGCTCTCTCTCTCTCTCTCTCTCTCTCTCTCTCTCTCTCTCTCTCTAACGGTAATCTTTTCCAAGCTGTTACCACCGTAAAAGGCTCTACAAGGGGGTTTGAACTTTTGATTACGAGTCAAGAGATTCTTCGACTTCGCCAAAATCGTTCACCCAAAATTGAAAAAAGTGTCTAAAAAAAACTGGGCCGCTGGGCCCCTAAGTAGTTCTGCTTCGGCTTGAACACAAATTCTTCCACTTACGGTACTTTGCTTCTGCAATCTTCATAATCCACCAAACTTAAATGATAAAACCCGTCCACTTGTGGTGAATAATGCTTCATTAGTCTGTTTTCACACACATGATTTCTGCTCTCATGTGCTAACCACCTTTTTATTCTCTTCAAAAAACCTGAACACTCAAAACACAAACCTTCTCAACTTGCAAGAAGCATAGATCCTCATGAGCCCCCGCAGACTGCAGGGGCTCATGAAGATCAAAACTTCTTGCTGGGACTGTTTTAATCCGAACTCCGGAGAACAAATTCGGGTGTTCATTATTTCTTTTTCTACAGAGAATCAACGATAAGCTGAAAATTCTCAGTGCCAGAAACAGAGGACGTTTTATCAGGCAATTAAACGAAAATAGTGTTCGGGACGTCCTGCATTGAGTAAGCACCCCTCGACCTGCAACGCTAGAGGAACACAGGTACATTTGATGTACCAGCAAGTTGCATAGATCCTCATGAGCCCCCTGCAGGTCATGGGGGTAAAAGCCGACAATCTCGTTGCTGGCACGGTAAAAGCAGCATTAGCGAGACGTGTGCAGTCGAAATCTCCGCTTTATCCCGGGTAATTTCCGTCAATCTGAGGATACAAATGGCGCCAATCTCTGCCAGCGAGAGGCATGGATTCTCACGAGCCCCTGCAACGACCTGCAAGGGCTCATGAGAATTTATGCCGCTTGCTGGTGTGGTCTGGATGCATGAGGTAGGAGTGCGAGTGAGTCATAGAGAGTCTGTGAGGAAATACCTTCTTGCAACATTTTCACTAAAACGAGTGTATAATAAATTGTCGGGGAGATGGTTCGTTTCAGTGGGAAGAAGGGGGTGGGGGGGGGGGGGGAGGCGCTATGTTCTTTGTTCCCATTTTTTTTTATCTACAAAGAGGGGCGGTTTAGATTAGAAAGGTCACAAATTGCGCTAAACCAAAATGAACATTTCATTCATCATTTTTTCTGATACAATTGTTCTTACAAACGGACCAAAACGATGCATCAGGTCATTCGGAAAGTCAGTTCCACGGTACCTTACCTAAAACACAATTCGCAAACGTTGTCAGGGTATCACCTAAGAATCAACATCTCACCTCCAATATCGCGGACAGACAGACACAATCCTATTCAGGTCACCATTGCAATCAGATTTATCGGGGACAAGCCATTACCGCAATTAACAAATTTTGTTTCAAGGTTGGAAACCCCAGATTCTGTAGTTGTCCTCTGTGAAGACTGTATTACAATTCAGGAGATAGATCGACCATGGAAGTTCAAGGGAGTTGCCAGAAGAGCTTGGCGCCTATGGGCGCCAAGCTATTCTGGCACCACCCTGGAACTGCCATAGTCGATTCACATCTTGCTGTTGTGTGTCTACTTGCGGCCAGTGGCAAACAAGCGTTTCTGTCAACAGTTCATTTCAGTCCATAAAACTTCATTCATCCAAAGGAAGAAACTGATGCCACCTCGTGGAACTCGAGACAGTGCATGACAAAATAGCGTGTCCTTTCGTCGTAAAAAAAATTAGGGCAAGAGCGATTTTTAAAGTATATTTAATATACGGTATTTTTTTTTTCCTGGTGCAATACCCAAGCAAACCGTACTCTGCGTCGACATGCCACAGTAATGCGTCCATGCTGCAATTACCTCCCCCTGGCGCGCGCCACGCTAAACCCATTATTACAGGCATTTTGCCCTTCCTCTCCTTCCAACTGCAAGAGGCATAGATTCTCATGAGCTCCTGCAGCTGCAGGTGCTCATGAGAATCTACGCCTCGTGTGTGGCATTTGTTTCCTTGGACGTGGGGAGTCAGTATAAAACAGGAATTGTAGCATGAGGATGTGATTGCTGTTCTTTTAGCTGCTACCCCCACCCCAACCGAAGTGTGCTGGGCACACCCTCAAGTCTTGCTAGATACATTGTTAGCCTGTGGGCACACCCACCCTGCCTAAATTCTTCACTTGTTCAGGTATAACCCTTAATCAAGCACCCACCCCTCCTTTTATATTTAACGGTATCTGGCAACCCTCCCATCCCCCCAACCCCTCAAACGCCCCTATAGAACTACGACAATCAAGTGATAATATTTTAAACCACATATCTCCAACCCATACAAGTATCAGATCGCTGTTCCATTTTGTCCTGTGTATGCCGTATCGATCACTGGATATACCTTCAAGGCTACTGATTTAGGGTCCGCAGAAAAACACAGAAGTTTCTATATCACTTAACCATTTTGTCGAGGTGACTCCTGCAGGAAATACTGACCTCGATTAAAAGCGCTACCGACAGCCGAAGGGTTAACTTATTCGCGGCCAGCCGCATCCGGATGCGCGGCATAAGCCGCGCATCTGGATGCGGCCGGCCGCGAACTTGAGATAATCCCTTGGCTGTCAGTAGCGGTTTCTGTCGGGATGATGACTGAAGGAATCATTGCGACAAAAACCGCTACCTACGGCCAAAAGGCTAATCTTGGGTGTGAAATTTCAACTGAGGCTGGCACAGCAACACACAAAATGACCTTTCAGTCGATGCGAGAAAACAACGACTAGCAAATTTATGTCCAACGATCAAGAAAAATCGGTGAAGTGATCATTTCCGGGGAAATCCACTGCCAATGGCTACAATAAGTGACGTTTCCATGGGACCCAAGACTGTTCACGACACCTTACCCTTACTCTTCAAGCTCCTGCCAACTACTTCCACTTTCGATGTCCGCGTTCGCGAGAAACGGGCCAACTAAAACTGCGTCAAAGCTAATCAAACACAACCTATGACTTATTTCACGTTCAAGTCAACTATCTCTAACGAAAAACAGTAATCAGTCTTAACCCATTCACTGCCAGTGGACGCAGACTGTGTTTGTTGTATCTTTCTAGATCAACGCCAAACAGCCATAACCGTCCACAGAACATGGATCGCCAAACAGCCATAACCGTCGACAGAACATGGATCGCCAAACAGCCATAAACCGTCCACAGAACATGGATCGCCAAACAGCCATAACCGTCGACAGACATGGTCGCAACAGCATAACCGTCGACAGAACATGGATCGCCAAACAGCCATAACCGTCCACAGAACATGGATCGCCAAACAGCCATAACCGTCCACAGAACATGGATCGCCAAACAGCCATAACCGTCCACAGAACATGGATCGCCAAACAGCCATAACGTCCACGAACATGGTCGCCAACAGCCATAACCGTCCACAGAACATGGATCGCCAAACAGCCATAACCGTCGACAGAACATGGATCGTCAAACAGCCATAACCGTCCACAGAACATGGATCGCCAAATCGTGTCAGCAAGAGGCATAGATCCTCATGAGCACCCGCAATTGCGGGGGCTCATGAGGATCTATGTCTCTTGCAGCAGGATCCTGTTCCCTTTTTCTCGGCAATAAAGGGGTTAAACAGAAAATTTTGAAACGGGAGTAACGTTAATGAAGCACGACCCCTTGAGATGTCACATTGGAGCAATCTATTCATGCGTATCAAATTATTTTAACCCCTTCAGGACGTGCCTTAAGAAAAGTCTCGAACGAGTTAAATGTTAAAGTTGGAAGGGACGCTTTTTATTCCCAAGCCCTAAGCTAATCAGGCACAGAGTTTTGCCTATCGTATCGCAGCCACCTACTGTTACTGTCACATTTCTACGCTGGTAGAAAGCACCGTGCGTCTAATGCCAGAATACTTTTATTCAACAACAACTTCTCTGCCACTGGACGCTTGGTTTGTTTCTGAAATCTTTGTTCATTCAACAACCAAACGCCTCATCGTCCACAGGACATGAACGCAAATCGATCTAAGCAAGAGACACAGATCTTCATGCGCCCCCGCAATTGCGGGGGCGCATGAAGGTATGTGTCCCTTGCAGTTGGTTCGGGTTCACTCTTTCGCGGCCGTGAAAGGGTCAACGCATCTGGAAGGGCAACGGCGACTATCGCAGCTCCCAGCTACAATGCAATGCCAGGCGTAACGGCCAGCAACCGGTAGCGATCGACAACGGTCAATAATGAAAATAACTGCAGGAAACTAGGGAAATTTCACCAGATAATGGCCAACTGGAGAGGAGGGGGGGGGGGGGGGAGAGAAAGGGGGAGGAGGCAGGGGAAGTTATGACCCTGTAAAAAGTTGTTGGTATATGTTTAGTCGACATGATTCTCGTAAGCAAAGCATTCAACACGGCTACCTCTGCAAGAGGCACAGTTTCTCATGAGCCCCAGCAAATTGCGGGGGCTCATGAGGATCTATGCCTCTTGCTGATTTTGAGTACGTTTCTGCGTCTGTTGTTGACTTCCATCGATACTGATGTCAAGTTGGTCAAACCGTCTGTATATGGCGCAGGTTCACATGCGTGATAAGATTCGCAACGATCAGTATCATTCTAAACCTTTCGCTGGACACTGTCCACTCTCAAGCGGATGTTGCAGAAATCCCTACAGTTGTAGAGAAATTACGCCATCCAAGAGGAATTTAAAGAAGGCGGGAAATAAAGGGGAGAAAGCAGTATGTGTGTGTGTGTGGGGGGGGGGAGGGTTCGTCTGTTAGAAGGGCGAGGGGGAGGTGGGGGGGGGGGGGGGGAGCTCCAGAAGGAATGAAAAAAAAAACAACATAAGGAATCGCGACGTTCAAGAAAATCGTCCGGCGGGTAAAGCGTGGAGGAAGGAGAAAAACCATGAGAGGGGGACGGGGGTGGGGGGGGGGGCAGGTCAGAGGTTAGGATGGGAAGGGGCGGGGGGTAGAGGACAGGCAGGAGAGGAGTACAGAAGGAATCATGGCGATGGAGGAAGGAGAAAAACCATGAGAGGGGGGGGGGTCAGGTCAGAGGTTAGGATGGGAAGGGGGGGGCGGGGGGTGGAGGGCAGGCAGGAGAGGAAACAGAAGGAATCATGGCGATCTAGAAAATGGTCCCGATCGCCGCTGGAAGTCCGGACGCCAGTTGGGCTGCGATAAGACGGCATCAGAACACGGACAATCAGGGACTTGCTGGCTGTAGCACCCAGATCGTATTGATCGTTCCATCAACGGCCCAGTAAGCAAACGCTCTCTGGGACGACGTTGCCCGATGTTGGCCCTCACACGGCTGTGCGCGGGACAACGTCGTGCAACGCCTAGCCGAGGACCCTCCGCTTACTGGGAGGGAGACAGCACGAACAGCAACAAGCGGCTGGTTGGATGTGGACGGATGGAGAAAAAGGGACGCGGATGACCGGTAGACAAAAGGTACTCGGGCTGATGACAGCCGCAGTCGGACCGCGATAAAGACGGCGTGAGAAAAATGACAAAAATGGCTTGCATGCTTGCTAGACCCCGTTCGTATCGATTCCTCCACTAACAGACTTCCAGCCTGAGCAAGAACAATCGCTTGACTTGATGGACGGACGGCTGGAGAAAAGAAATGAAGGGACTTGATGACCGGAAGGCAACAGTTCCGAGGGCCGCCGTCGTTCCGAGGGTCTTACTTCATCTCCTCTTGGTCTCCTCTTCGTCAAAGACTAAGGACTCATTTTTATATGTCGGATGTTCGATGCTGAATCAAGGCTGATCATGACGATAGGAATCGTGCCAAAGGAAAACTATAGGGTTGTTTTACGATGACGATGGCGAAAACGCGTAGGAAATCAACAGGTGTATATCAACAGGTACCGTAGTCTACTGAATACATGCACAAGCTGATTGAAAATGCACGATGAACTCATAGACAATGGATAGCACATGCTTGGAGTATGTATGATGTTGATAGTCGCCGTGTTACACCAAAATGTCGATAATGAGCAGTAGCAGCAGAAACAAACAAAAAAAAAAACTCAAGCAGCATAGATTCTCATGAACCCAAGCAATTGCAGGGGATAATGTGAATCTACGTCTCTTGTTGACATGTTTTGGCCTCATTTAGACCTATAAGCCAGACATCAGCAAGAACAGAACAAAGGAAAATAATTGGCAGCTAAGTTTGAATGTCAACCAGTCCCGAGAATCTTCCATCCCTGCAGCCTGGGCGCCATGATAAAGTGGACAATTATGACGGCGTGGCACTTCCATAACAACATCAAAGCCACGACAATAAACCCCTGGCTCTTTCAGTCCGTCTGTAAGAGGCACAGATTCCCAGGTGCCCCTGCAGTCGCAGGGGCTCACGAGAATATACGCCTCTTGCGGGCAGAGACTGCGTCAGCGCTTTCCGTCTTTGTTTCGACATACGGAGGATATTAACTATAGGGTGAGTGTCAGGCAACGACAACAAAACCACAGGCAAATGTTTCCAACGAATGTTTTCCAACGACTTCCACCGCAAAATTGACGGTTGGGACCAAACACGATGATGCGACTCCAAAAGACGTCACGCCTAAATCAGAAGTAGGTAAGAGTTCGGACATTCAGTCAAAAGTGCCCTTCAAGCGCCCGGTGCCGACTCCCTGTGAGAGACTAAGTTGGACACAGTTATTGGACAGGCAGTGACCGTGGGCGTGGCGAAGAGCAGGGGAGGGGTGGGGGTGGAGGGAAAGGGCGGAGATGGGTGAGAGTAGGAGAGGGATGGGATGGTGCATATAAAATAATAATAATAATAATAATAATAATAATATAAAATAAAATCTGCCATTTGAAAGATGGTCGGTCATAGTGCACTGGAAATAACGACTGAGCATGAGAAAATGAACCCTTTGCGTGTCGGTAGCGGTTTTTGTTGCGATGATTCCTACAGGATTCCTACTGTTAATCGTAATGGAGGATACTTTCTTCTGTCTCATGGAGGATACTTTCTTCTGTCTCATGGAGGATACTTTCTTCTGTCTCATGGAGGATACTTTCTTCTGTCTCATGGAGGATACTTTCTTCTGTCTCATGGAGGATGTTTTCTTCTGTCTCATGGAGGATGTTTTCTTCTGTCTCATGGAGGATACTTTCTTCTGTCTCATTGAGGATATTTTCTTCTGTCTCATGGAGGATACTTTCTTCTGTCTCATGGCGGATGTTCTCTTCTGTCTCATGAAGGATGTTTTCTTCTGTCTCAGTGGAGGATACTTTCTTCTGTCTCATGGAGGATGTTTTCTTCTGTCTTATGAGCGATGTTTTCTTCCGTCTAACGAACGGTGGTGTTAGCAAATGGGGCGTTATTCCGGCAAAAGACAGATCTTCACGAGCCGCTGCGACAGCAGAGGTTCATGACAATCTAAGCCTTTTGTATACATGTATGTATTTCTTACTGTAACAGTAACTTTCCACGATCTACCCAGCACCGTTGTAAGGTCTTTTATTCCTTTCCCTATCAGGACTGGCAGTTGGCCGTCGAGAGGAACAATAATCGGTCAGAATTGGCCCCGATACGATCCTGCGGCCAGCAGCATGCGTCAACAAGAGGCATAGACCTTACTGAGCCCCCGTATGCCTGCGGGGGCTCAGTAAGATTTACACGTCTTGTATCAGTTTTATCCTCCGTGCTCTCCAGGAGGTCGGCATAAAAGGGTGCCAAGCACTGGGCGGTTGCACGGCACCAAGGCTGAAATCGAAGTGATTTCTAGAGATGGACCCTGGACCATGTTAGAAGGAGTACAGAGATGTGAGTCGACTCCACACTGGTTGTCTGCCTCCATTCGCTAGGAAATCGAGACAGACAACCACTGTGGAGTCGACTGTGCTAGAAACAGGAGGGATGGGTAGGAGGGTTAACCCTCATCATTCGGAATACACCAGTGTGTGAAATAAGTTTGACTAAAATAGTTCAAGGGTAGTGCCAGATTAGCTTGGCGCCTCTAGGCGCCAAGCTATTTTGGCACCACCCTTGAACTAAAGCCATTGGTCTAAATACTTATCTCTAAGTACTATAATGTAGCTTGCATAATGGCAGTGTACAAATTTGAAGCTTTTATGTAAAGGTCCCGCCACACATGCCGATTTTGAGGCCGATTCTCGAGCAGTTTCGAATCGGAGTGTGATCGGACCGGACTACAAAAACGTGTGCACTGCCACACATTCCGGGCCCCGACTTTTTTTTAGCCGACCGGTTTGAATCGAAGATCAAGGTCGTACCTGTTCAGCGAAATGGCTGCTAGTTTTGACAGTGATGATGATGTGCTTGCATTATCAGCAGTTTTGCATCATATTCGGGAAGAGGCGGGCGAAACATCGGCAACGAAGGTGGTACTGATCTTCCGCCATTTTCAAACTGAAACGACATGCTTTGCGAGACGCGCTCTGATTAGGTGAAGCTTACAATCGGGGCCGATTCGGATCGGAAAAATAGAGCAGGTTCTAAACACCCGATTCCCAGCCGATTGGGATCGGATCGGATATATGACGTCATCCGATCGCAATCGGATCGGAATCGGCTTCAAAATCGGGGCACAATCGGCATGTGTGGCGGGGCCTTTAGCCTCAGTATGATGTGGGTTAAAGGGACCTACCCCAGGCAATAAGGGGTTCATAGTTCGCAATAGTTTTTAATAAACTGTTCTTAGATTGTTTTTCAGTAGTACTGGACAAAAGTATTGAACTAATATTTGGACATTGGACTGACACAAGTTTGAACATCGCAAAAAAGAAGAAGAAGAAGAAGAAGAAGAAAAAAAGCCATTTCTGTTCTTCTCCTGCGTACATAATAAGACTGTTTCCCCGTTACTCACCAGGGGCAAGAGAAAACATCCATTACACACACGGATTGTGAAAAGAAGGGTAGATAATTTATAAGAAAAAAGTAACCCGCTGTACTGGGAAATGTTAGCAATCCAAACGCGCCATGGAGCAGATGGCGTTAGTGTCTTTCCAAGCAACAAGGCGATATGTCTGCGACGGCGGAATGTAAAGGAATCAAAACAAAATTCTTTTCTGCCAGTGTTCCAAAGAAGAACCAATTTATCTGGACAATGTCCAATACACGTCGTTTATATCAACGTCCGTCGTTTATATCAACGTCCGTCGTTTATATCAACGTCGGATATGACCAAAGTCAGGTCTGAAAATGCCTCCTCAGGTGTCACGACATTGAAAATTACTTTGTTAACCCTTTTCATTCTGCGTGAAATAAACTCGACTATGATAGTTAAAGGTTGGTGCCAGAATAGCTTATTATTATATTCTGGCACCAACCTTTAACTAAAATGCTTTGATCTACCTCCTAATCTGTAATGTAGTCTTTGCAGGACAATAAACAGTTGTTGTTGTTGTTGTTTTTGTTGTTGTTGTTTTTAAATCAACCTCACAATGAAATGGGTCAATAACAAACTTTAGATATTACAACGAAAAAACTCGGGTCCCCGGCACTTTTCTTATACACATTCGAAGTTCATTGTGTACAAGTAATACCAGTATCGTCAGTGCCATAAACATCCCTTCCCGACATATACACTCACGAGCAAAAGAAATGCGACATTTTTCGTCAGTGTTTCCGATGATTCCAAAAATGGCGCATTTCTTATGCTCGTCAGTATAATTATAACCAACTTCCTGTACTCGACATCCCACGTTTTTAGTTCAAATCATACTGTATCTCGCATATATAACTTATCTCTGGACCCGCAATCTTTCAGTCCCAGACCAAAGAACCATAACTCACGGGCCACGAAATCACTATCACATCCGCTCTCCTGGGAGTGAGGTAAGGAGAGGTTAGATCTCGGCAGTAGTCATCGCATTAGCAGTTATTCATTCATCAAAGCTTCTCCCATTTGCAAGAGGCCCAGATTCTCAGAAGCCTGTGCGGTTGCAGGGGCTCATGAGAAACCACGCCTCTTGCTGGTAAGGTTTAGACACGTTTACATCTGTGTTTTACTCCGGTCGAAGATGTGTTCGGGGAATTTGATCTACGATCAACAGACTTCATACAGTCTTGATAGATAGCATGAAGATTAGTTAGTTATTTGGGTTTAACGCCGAGCAGGCGACTAAGGCCATCTCACGGCGGGATGGGTAAAAATCTGGTCAGCCGGACTAAAAGAAAGGTCTTAAGACAAGATGTAAATATATCTTAAAAATATGTCAGGCTAAAATGTCGCACGAGTCTTTATATAGCATAAAGAAGCGCTGTACCTTTGTGAGAGAGGGTTCACCACCATCAGGCAGTCTCCGTCATACACACTAGAAGCAGACTGGATACTTTTGAGCCTCAGGGTCTTGTTACAGCGTACGATCTACGCTGGACAATACACGCGACATTTACATCTGTGTTACTTAAATGGAGGAGGCTTACAGAAGCTGAGCCTAATGATACAAGCGAGGGATATCTCTAGCAGCCAGCCGTACATCAGTTCTGAAGGCACGGTATAGTCGCACGCTCAGACCTCGACAACCTCCTCTTTTTGTAGTGTAAAGACGTAAAGGTTTCCTTCCCTACACGGAGAAACGAAATACACAAGAAACGAAACATTTTCATTGCATCGAAATGCCTCCTCCGCACACGCAGAAACGCGGTGAAATTTCATTTTGATTGGTACAGGAGAGGTCTTCACAGACACATGATATTGTTGTATCGGTGGATATCGGGTCATATTTCTGACTAATGACGCTTAAAAAATAAACATATAAGACACGTGTGCCTTCGCTTACACAATACAGGTGAATTCCCGACCATGTCGAATAAACTTATGAGCTTATGAATGTGTAAACAGGGATCAGTGATTCATGTAAATCGAGGCTGCCGCCGTCTCGAAGCGATAGCCGACATCTTGTAGGCTTCACAGCGAAAGCCGATAAAAGTGGGGTTCAGAAAACTGACCTAAAATAATATTTTGGTGGTACTTTAGTGATGATTCTTTACATATTCCATTTCGAAAATGATCCTCCCGCTCAAATCTTACAGAACCATGCGTCACATCACGCATTTTTAGGTCATAATAAACCTGACTTCACGCCATAGCTTTACCCGCCATCTTGAGTGTTTTGACTTGAATGACGTCAGATTAACACGTGACTGAGCAAACGACACTGATTGGGCTGCGGGTAGAAATGTTTCAGCGAATGTTTCGGGAATAGAGACTGGTTCTATTTCTCGAAATGTGCCGTTTCGCATTTCGTGAAACGTTGAAATGTTGGAGAAATGTCTGAAACGCGCTCATTTCGACGAAATGTTCCGTTTCGTGTCTCCGTGTGAGGGAACCTTTAGACAGTGTCTCACTTCTACCAGTAAGAGACATAGATTCTCCTGAGCCGGGCTCGTGAGAATCGATACCTCTCGCAGAAATAAAGACTTGGCTGAAAGCACAATTATTGTTTAATGGCCTCGCTGGAAACACACGAGCAATATCAAACATGGCGGCAGCTTCTGAGGATCTCCACCCCACTCTTTTCTCACTCAGGTCACTCTGGTTGTCTCCCTCGATCAGCGCAGCGAATCGAGGGAGACAACCAGTGTGCCCTCAGGTCTGACCTCGCACATCTCAAAATTGATACGAGCGAATTACTGCACAGGCATCTGGTGCGTAGCTAAATCTCAGAAGTGTGTATTTCTGTCCAAACTCTTTCAAAACATTGCGCAACTTCACTGTGGTCCGTTTGCGGACGGCACAGATCCTCTTAAGCCACCTGAACGGCGCTTCATGATGCCTCTTTGTAACGCTGGTCATTTACAGCAGTGTTTTCATATACCCAAAACCCATGTGAAAACTGCCCAGACAGAGGTGAACATCTAGGTAGCTCTGAGCTAATCATTTTCTTGCGAAAATTTCTGGTGATCAGAAGCGGGGGTTGAGCGTCTACAGAAATGTTGCTGCGATAAGTGACGTGTGCTTCCTGCGCATGCGCAACAAACACATCCGCCACCCCTGACACTGATTTTACGACCAAACCAATCAGCCAATTAGTAAGCACTGCTGATTACTTGGGAGGCGTTCACAGGTTAACGATAAAACTGTAGGATGCCACGATAAACTGGGCAACACCTGTCATCAGTGTCACGCTTCTAAACAGCAAATTCAACACGTGCTGACCTGTGATTTTGGACCTTACGGCTTTAGGCCGTAACGTCCAAAATCACAGATCAGCACATACATAATCCACACAAAATAAATTATTTAAAAAAAAAATGGATATATGGCTGAGGCACACCCGTACCCAATCTCTCCTTCAACGAAATTTGAGAGGTCATAAATGGAAACAAACAGATAGGCGACATGTACTGCCAACAAGTCACACATCTGGAAACTAAAAGTGCATTTATTTATTTATTTATTTATTTATTTATTTATTTATTTATTTGAACGGTAGTGTGCATTTTGGAATATGTCACTTTTCTTTTAAAATGCATGCTGGGCTTAAGAAGAATACATCAATATTTTACTTGAATATAAAAATACCCCCCCCCCCCCCACCCACCCAAAGAAGAAAAAAAAAAAAAAAAAAAGAAAGATTGTTCAGCTGCGTTTCCGATGGTACGTTCGGTCTCACTGGACTTGTCATTAGCTTATCAACTAGTATTACGACACATGGTAAACGTATCTCTTAACTGCACTTTGGATGACCATCAACTTCGCTATTGCTGTACTGATTGAGCCTCGCTTTGGGTTGTTACCGGAAGCCTCGCTTTGATCCGGCCAGCACTTGGACCAAAAGCCTCTCTTTGATAGTGACTGTCCCATCGCTTTGCATCTAATATGACCAGCAGGTCATAACATTGCGGGGTTATGGCCATAAAAAATGAAGGCAAGAGGCTTCAGGGGTGCAGGTCAAACCGGTAAGCAAAAGGTCCTAGGCAAAGCTAATGCGCGGACTATTACAAGTCACACTTCAAACACTTCGCCGCAAATTTATGTCCGGTGTGCTATCCCGTGTCAAAAGGCAAACGCGGAGGAGAGGGAAAACCCGAGCTTTAAATGCAACACTGGTTACATCCCATCAGTGCGTAACTGATCGAGGGCGGTAACCATGCATCATGCTTAGTGACTTGCGCACGATTAAGTTCACTCATGCAACTGGTCCCAGGTACTCGCGATGGAGGAAAAATTACGCTCTCCCCCTGCGCGGGTACACAGGTAAAGTACAGGTGAAGGGAAGTGCAGAAGTGATTAGGAGGTAAGACGAATCCCAGTGATGAGTCTAACAGGTCTGAACAGCCTCCCAGCCAGTTGCCTCCATCTGCAAGAGGCATAGATTCTCATGAGCGCCTGCGATCGCAGGCGCTCATAAGAATCTATACCTCTTGAGGAAAGATACGGCTGGCACCATTTTCTTGTAATCGACTAATGTCCGCAAAAAGAGGAAGACATGGTGAAGAACGAGGCCACTCTCAGTAACATGTGCTGTAACCAGAAGCAAAGAATCTACCAAGGGCTTGAAGGGTTAGTGCAAGCATATTTGTACAAGTCACAAGATCTCAGCCGTATGTGCCGTGAATCGTCTAACTTCCGGTAAATACATCGGGGCACGAGTATAGTAACGAGATCTACAGACTGATGTAGGGCGAATTGCACCACAGACCGTGGATGAGCCCAAAATTGATAATGGTAGGTAAAGTATACATGCCCCGGGGACCTAACCCAACGCTAAACAAACAAACAAACAGATCCCTTGACACCTCATGGCACCAAACTGCCAGCCCACGACAATGACAGCACAAAAGCAAAAAACGCCAAAGATTTTTTTTATAAAAAACCCGCTACTTTAACATGTACAGTATCTTCGAAGACGCCCCACATCCTTGCGCAGAACAGACCTATGTGTTCTCACTCACATGATTAGAGCCAGTACTGTTATAAACATCACATAACAGAAAAATCAACTCACGCAAGCCTCCATTAGTGACTGAATTCCCCTATGAATGCTCCTTTAGGACATATTAATTATATACTAGGTTCTGACGTCCTACCGACTCATCGCAGGCTCAATTCCTTCAAAGATGAATTTTGGCTCAATTCCTTCAAAGATGAATTTTGAGCGTTTTGTAAACCGTCTGACAATTGACATCACTTTTCAGACAACTGAAAGCGTGGCATCACTACGTACACGGACGCACACTGGTTGCCTCCCTCGATTCGCTACCGGTAACCAGCGGTTGCGAATCGAGGGAGGCAACCAGTGTGAGACAGACGACAGAAAAAGGGTCAGGATAAATTTAACAGACTGCACCAAGGGTAACCCCACTAACGATGTGATTAACTTCAATGAATGTGAGCCCTAAATCCGCTGTGCACGGAACACGCAAAGGGGCCAATTACCTCCGATAACGACAGCAACACGCCGAAACCTGAAATCACAGACTGAAAACTACAAACCCCTCCTCCACCTTAGGAGCAGAAATCAAAGTAAATGGGATCGGATTCCTGCCAACAGGACCCGCAGGGGCTCATAAAAAATCTATGCCTCTTTTTTTCTGGTTTATCTGACAAAGAAATCGTCACAAGCGCGCTTGGAGATCGGTGTCCAGCACTGAATATTTAAATCTTAAAGGGACATAAATATTGAAAAGACACATACATGTAATTCTGCATCAGTTAATGCAGAGCTCTTACATTGCTGGCAAAGACCAGCCTAATTTAATTCGGTTTTACTCAAACGCGGAAGTCATCCAAGCTTCCAGCCAACAATGAGAGACTTGTGCAACAGTGGTTTACGCTTTAGAGATTTCAATCCTCAATAACCCCTCCAACTGGAATTTCAAGGTAAGTACCCCTTGGCAGCAAGAGGCATAGATTTTCATGAACCCTTGCAGACTGCAGAGGCTAATGCGTGTTTATGCCTCTTGGAGGCTGACGGAGTTTGTCGATGGGCCCTCAGGTCACTAAAGCGTGGGACTAGCCAACAGCCAACATGCACCAAGCGATTTGATAAGCCGGATACTTTGATCGAGTTTTTACAAGGGACTCGTTATTCCAGGCGATCAATATGGGATGGGATGTGCATACATAAACTGTGTGTGCTGGTCTGTGATTTTGGACCTTACGGCTCAGGAGCCGTAAGTTCAAAATCACAGACCAACACACTGATAGTGTGCGTGCACGTCTGAAGGCCCGATTTGATTTTCGGCTTGGAGATAGGAAACTCGCAGAAATCGCTCGCTTCGTTCAGGACACGAAGTTACATTATGATCCATACGTCGACAACGAATTATTTGGTTTAACACACTGCCAACTAAAGACTTAATTCCCAAATTAATGAGTTGTCCTCTAACATCTAAATCACAGCTGCTAAGCAGATAGGCCGACCATGATAGTTCAAGGGTTGTGCCAGAACAGCCTGCTTGGCGCCTGTTGGCGCCAATCCGTTCTGTCACCACCCTTGAACTATCTTGGTCGACTGATACCTTATTGTAGTGTGTCAGGGCTGAATGGGTTAACACACTCGAGACAGGCTACATCCGGATATGCGAGTCACACAAAAGACGAACAACAACGGGGAAAGTCGTGCATGATTTTTCCTCTATCAGTTACAGTTGAACACGCGGAGAGAAAGACGCACAGACACGTTGCATGTCCCTTACATGCAAGTATGTTACACCCATAAGTACAAAATCTAATGCCAACACACACACACACACACACACACACACACACACACACACACACACACACACACACACACACACACACACAACCTGATCAGCTTAGCTAAAGGGCCTCAAGGCCTCAAAAAACACGTAATGTCAAAAGACTGGTTGTCAGAGGAGAGTAAGCCGATTAGAAGTGAGACACTGACAGTGGGGAGGGGAGGGGCAAGGGCGGAGTGGGGGGGGGGGGGGTGGGCGGGCAGATGGGTAGTGGTGGTGTCATTGCCGCAGGTGCCAATCCAGCCTAGAACGGTATTGTATTGATCAGCAGACTGTAGGCCTTGTCATACAAAAGACCCGAAGGTACCGGCGACTCCCAGCAGGAAACTGAAACCATCCCATTCAGACTTTCCACACAACAGGCTACAGCTCACGGGTAGTGCTAAAACAGCGTGCGCATCCTGTGAAGATGAATAGCACCTCAGGAGACTGATTGACCATGATTGTTCAAGGGTGGTGCCAGAACAGCTTGGCGCCTACAGGCCCCACGCTGTTCTGGCACCAATTTTGAACTATCATAGTCGTCTCACGTGATGTAGGACACCTGTCAAATATGGAAATTCATGTATGATAGATCAATGTGCTTTACGGATTCTTCTCGTTACAGCGAGTGTAGCGGTTGTTTGTCTAAGCCATTTTCTCTCCCAGAAATCATCCTATGACAACCGCCAAGAAAATTCTACCTAAATTTCCGCTAGTGGCCCCTGCCGATGCTACGTGTCGGAAGTGACCTAACAAATCAATAATGTCCTGTCAAACCAATAATACTTCGTGCAGGCAAACACAATAAAGAACAACCGCGCTGCAAAGGGTTGATAAGATGTGATACACAATTGTACCAAATACTTGTAGTAATAATGAAATACTAATAATAATAATAACTTTAGTAGTAGTAGTAGTAGTGTAATAATAATAATAATAATAATAATACATCAGGGCATTATGTGATTAATGACATATGATAAAACGATCATCTACATGGATTTCCGCTGTATGTCCCTGCAGATACGAAACTTCGGAAGTGATGCAGGAAAGTATATCAACCTGTCAGGCCAATAATATTTCTTGCAGGCAAGAACAATAAAGCCAACATAGCAGCAGGATTGGTCAGGTCAATGTATTAGGATGTTTATAATGTTAGCTGAATAACGATTACAATGTCAATGGAAAGACGGTGTTTAAATGTAAAGAGCTCCACGCACATTTAGTCCAGTGCGTGTTTTTGCGTTGAATTTGCGAATGTACGGCTTGGAGTCCCCAATGCTCTGGTGGAACTTTTGTGATCATAAATTGCGCGGCCTGCCTAAACGACTGCACACTGACCAGCATTCGCCTGAAGAACACAGGGGTAAAATGGGACAGAATTAGGCAGAATGAGCATATAGGACCAACAGGAGACATTATAGGGCAATAGACGAGGCGAATGCGACCCAGTTGCACGAGACATAAACCCTCATGAGCCTCCGCAGTCGCGGGGGCTCGTGCAAACTGGGGCATCACCTTGTCCAGCACCTGCCTTTCGATCTGGGGGGGGGGGGGGGGGAATTTGAAATCCTGGCCAGAGATCAGCACGTCAGACTTGGGAGAACAGAGCAGATACAGCGAGAATGAAATTGGCGAAGAGATGGGTGGATCGTCACAGTCTGAGAAGCCAGCTTCCAGTATCACTAGCAGCATGTCATGGAACCCCAGGAAGAGGAAAGAGGTAGGCGAGAACTCCTGCGTCGAGCCTCAGCAGACATCAGAGATGGGACCACCTGAGTAGATCGAAGGGAAGCACGACAGAGTTGCTGGAGGTCTCTCGTCGACGCCTATACCGGGTAGGGTGCGGGTAAGTAAGGGGGGGGGGGTAATTATAACAACGACAACAGCAAATAAAAACAATAGCAACAACAATACAACAATTTACTTGTGTGATGTTAATTCATTCTACCCCAGACACGCCACAGCAAGATATGGATCGACCATGATAGTTCAAGGGTGATGCCAGAATAGCTTGGCGCCCTACTATCATGGCCGATCTGTGTTCTGCACTGCAAAGCAGTCTTCAGAGGACAACGGCAAAATTTGGGGATTTCGGTGTTGGTGTAGAAAGAGTTAAACCAGCTGCTGTCTTCAGATGTTCAAAAACTAAAGCTGGACAGATGATCGAAACTTGTAAAGCAGTGTAAAGAAACAGCTGTCATCACACACACTCAAACAAGCGAACACAAGCAAACCATCAAGTGGCACAGATCCTCATAAGCCCCCGCAGACTACGAGGGCTCATATGCCTCTTGAAGAGTCTAATTACATCCGTGTTCTTCAAGATCAGGAGTTTTATAGTGTGCCGTCCAGAGCGGTGTACACTCTAAACAAGTTGCATTGACTTTCCGTCAGCTGAACCTTAGCAGACGTAAGTGACTTATTTCAACAACAGAAAAAAAATATAAATAAATAAATAATTTTTTTGTTGCGCAAAACGTCACTAGTCTGTTATACTGATAGGCAAAGATCCTCATGAGATCAATGCCTTTCGCTAGCCTAATTTATATGAAGCATAGGGAGGAGAGGAAAGGTCGGTCACTGGGCATGGCATCATCCATCCTAAAGTTGGTGATGTCCAGTCACTGAAACTTATATTATGCACGAATATTATGATCTACTGTCACACTGGTTGTCTCCCGGATTCGCTACCTTTGATCATCGGTAGCGAATCGAGGGAGACAACCAGTGTGATCCACTATCTGTGGTCTGGTGATCAGTCGGCCACACTGTTGCTAGCCAGATCACCGTGCATTGTCTTACATTCTCAGCTGTACACCGCATCCTTTGGCGATAACGTCCGGCAATGTAAAACCAAAGCACACTGGTTGTCTCCCTCGATTCACTACCGCTGAAAGCGGTAGCAAATGGAGGGATGCAGCCAGTGTGAAACGAATGCCCATGTCTTTTTTCATCGTTCAATCGATGCCTAACTCAGTTTCACGTCCATTTCATTGTAAATCCTTAATTGCTCCTTCACGAAATAATGGTCACCGAGATACCAGCTGTAACTGGCATCTGTCCTTCCGTGTTGGGCTGAAACTCGGAGAGAATCTTTACCGCCCCCTGCTCACCGGCAGGAGTTATCGGCCTTGCCAGCAGGAACAGCTGGTTGAGAGGCTTTGTCTGGATGGAGACATCATGTGATTTAGTACAGGTCTGTAATTTTGGACCTACCGACTCAAAGCCGGATGGGAGGGATAATTCCCTTATAACTTTGAACACACACTCCATTCAAAAGCATACACTCCCGTAGGGAAGATGCTAACCTTTTACTGCCGGCATCGCTTTTTCTGGAGGTGATTCCTGCAGGAATCACCTCGACTAAAAGCGGTACCGACAGCCAAAGAAACCTATTAATAGCTTCAGTCAGTAGGGCAAGCTTTACATATAAAAAACGGACGACTTCACACCTCTGTTCCTAAAAACGAGATGTATCAACCTTTTGGTTGTTGGTAGTGGTTTAAGGTCTAAGCGATTCCTAAAGGCATAACCCGGACAAAAAGCGCTATTGCCAGTTAAAGGATTAACGCCTTTCAGTACTTGACAACGACAGCAAGCAGTCAGATTTCATCCTCTTTGTCTCACTCCTGGTGGTGCCATCATATTTTAATCCGCCTGCCGCTGACTTCTGTTCAACCATCGACAGTGAATGCAGATGAACACCACATAAACAAAACAGACGTAGATGGGACTAGCAAGAGGTATTGATGCTCATGAGCCCCTGCGTCTGCAGGGGCTTCATGAGCATCTATGCCTCTTGAATGAATGGGTTTCGTCTTCTAGGATTTTGAAGACAAACAGAAGCAGTTTATCTCCGACGCCCTAGTGTTTGATCCTGTAGCGTTGTATGGGGTGTCTGTGTCCCAACGGTTAAACCCGCGACTCAGACCGTCTGAGTTTTGGCAGGGAAAGCTGTGAAACTGTAGTGTTCATACAAATCTGTAACAACTTCAGTGGCTTATGGTGGACGTGGTGTGTGTGTGTGTGTGGGGAGGGGGGGGGGGGCTAATATACAATGAAAGTCTCGCTTTTCACAAAACTGCAAAACTGCCTGTCTTTAGCCATCGTACTGCCCGCAATCCAGCAATCTAGACTCCGGCAAATTAAATCTTCTGGACACGAGGAAAGCCATCTAACCATACTCGATTTAACATCCTGTCCCGCAGCTTAACGAATACAGACTTGACTGCAAGGGCTCATAAGAGTCCATATGCTTCTTGCAAATAAATGACCTTTGATTCAGGACCGCAAAAATCATCTGGTCATAAACAAACTCATCTCACCATGCAGAAGACTTTCCTCATTTCGCGAAATGTTTCTTCGTTTTCGAGTCTATTCGTCTTCGAAATCAATTTTTTTTCCCAAGCAAAAAAAGAGCTGGTAGGAGATTTTGGATGTTGCTATTCCAGACAGTGAGTTTCAGAATCCAAACACAAAACGTGCTGGTCTGTAATCACAGACCAGCGGGCGCGTCCTTAAACAAAACTCATTAAACAAAAAATTTCCTGATGCTGCCAATAAAGCCAGCAATCACCCCTGATGGTGAAGACGTATTGAAGAGCCATTAAAGTGAGAAAGGTCCACTTGACTTTAAAACCACATCTAAGTCTGGCATCGGTCTGGGACAGCTGAAGAGCTACACCCTCTGGTCGATGCCTACGTTTGAATAAGTCCACGGACCAGACGTCTGCCAGCAAGAGGCGTGGATTCTTATGAGCCCCTGCCATGCATGGGTTGACAAGAATCCACGCCTCTTGCAGAAGGACGAGGAAAGACTTAGGGGCCCGAAGAGAGCCCTCAGGGGCCGGCACGTCGGATCAATTAGCGCGGAAAACAAGCTGGTACAGGGACACAATCTGGACAGGCCGAGACAAGCCGCTGTCAACTTTCACAAAAGTGTACCATGCATGTCTGTGAGAGATTCTCTCTCATGAGGTATTTAGTTAGTAGGATTATATTTAACGCCAAGCAGGCGACTAAGGCTATCTCACTGAGGGCCAGATCTGAAGCCGGTCTGCTGGCTCAGTAAAGATATAGCTGATGGAAGAACAGACGTGGACTACGGCAAGAGCGTAAGTGTGCACGTACTATACTAGCCTAGGACTTCTTTATTTCTACTTTATTTTAAATCCAGGGCCCCAAAATGGATCAAGTGTTAATTTAAAGATGTCATCTATGCACTGCGCACACGCGAAATGGATCGTCCATGATAGGTGGATAAAAGTAATGTCACACTTGTAGCATGACACTTCTTCATGAGCCCCCCCCCCCCCTCCTCCCCGAGAAAGAGGACTAAACATACCTGTTACCTCTTTATTAACTCATTCGAGACGTGCCGCCTCCGGATACGCGGCTTTTGCCGCGTATCCGTAGGCGACACGTCTCGAATGAGTTAATCACATGCAATTCTGCTATTATACCACAAAACCAGATTGTCCAATTTTGAGAAAGGCGAGATTTTCACTGTTATAAAATGAAAATCTCGCTTTTCTCAATAATGGACATACATGTACTGGTTTTTACTTTAGAACGACGCTGCATGAATGTGCGAAGTATCTCATAGTAACTGATCCCGCTTGCCTCTGACAGTGAAATCGACGACCCGACATGCACGAAGTGAACAATCATTGTCCCTGCCCCCTTCCATGACAGATCAATACCGGCATCACAACAACAAAACTTCCAATCTCCACCGGTCGGCGTCAAGAAAAACACGGGCGAGATAAACTCCATGTCACAGAAGCTCCCAGTCACTGGCCTACTCTGAGTAAGAGAAAGAGACAGAGACATAGTTTTTTAGTATTTTTCCCCCCACATTCGAGACGTACCGCATCCGGATAAGCCGCTTCATGCCGCGTATCTGGATGCGGCACGTCTTGAATGACTTAGTTAACCCAACCCAGCTCTGACAAACACTGAATAAGAGGAAAGAGACACATTGAACGTGGGTGGGTTAAGTGACCTGATTTCGTTTCTGCATCTTCATGGAACTGTGTTCGTCAATAAATGTAACGTCTTTAAAAATTCGGAACCCATGCGTTCTAGGTGCGTGTTTACCACAGAGTGGATGAACCTGGAGTGGCTGACTAAATTTTTCACACTCTACACCTCTCCTCTGTCCAACATCATCCAGTCTCACCGCATACACCACCACCTCTACGCTGACGACTCACAACTGCTAGACAAAGACAAACTCGACAACACTCAGTCACTACTGACTCGCACGGCCGACTGCTACGAAGACGTGAAAAACTGGATGACAGCAAACAAGCTAAAACTGAACGACGACAAAACGGAAGCCATGCTGGTAGGCACTCGCCAGAAACTCTCCCAGCTCCCTCCCTCTCTCCACCTTCAACTCGATAGCACCCCCATCTCCCTCTCTGACTCGGCCAAGAACCTCGGCGTTATCCTCGATTCCTCTCTGTCCATGACCAGCTTCGTTTCCGCCACGGCCCAGGCATGTTATTTCCACCTCCGCCGCATCAGTCAGATCAGAAAATACCTCACTACCGAAGCTGCCACCAAACTTGCTGTCTCTCTCATCTTATCTCGCATCGACTACTGCAACTCTCTCCTTTCCGGCCTCCCTCAATCCACCATTTTCACTCTCCAACGCGTTCAGAACAATGCTGCCCGCCTCGTCCTCAGAAAGAAAAAATCCGACCACGTCACACCCCTGCTCAAACTCCTTCACTGGCTCCCCATCCCCCAACGCATCCAATACAAAATTCTGTCTCTCTGCTACAAATCCCTGAACAACTGCGCTTCTGCCTATCTCTCCAACTTACTTCACCCCTACACACCTTCCCGCTCCCTCCGCTCTGCCTCTGACCCTCTCCGCCTCCACATCCCTGCACCAAACTTAACACTTTCGGCCCCCGCTCCTTCTCCGTCTACGGTCCATCCACCTGGAACACTCTCCCACTCTCTCTCCGTCAGAAACACTCTCTCTCCTCCTTCCAGTCCGCCCTCAAAACTCACCTCTTTCAACAGTTTTAGTACTATATCACCACACTCCCCACCCCAAGCTGACCGTCGTAATGTATTCCACTGTTTGTGGTACGCAAGTCATTGTCTAAAGCGTGCGCATGCGTGCGCGAGTTGTGAGTGCGCGCTTAGAGTTATAATTATTATAAGATAAGCGCATTATAAATACCGTAATTATTATTATTATTATTATTATAAGTAACAATGGATTTGTCCAGTGTAAATCTGCGACGCAAGTACGACGAGTTCGCCTAATATTTACAACAACAACAACAACAAAATGCCCTTGCCCCGTGTAAATAAGCAATAAAGGCATACGAGTGTACTTGGACGAAGGCTGTGAACATTTTTTTTTTTTTTAAGAAGAGTTTTAATCTAGATCTCGCTGTAGGTTACCAAAGTGTCTAGACAGTGCATGGATCAGTGAACCATCGTCCACACATACAACCACTGACCTCCAGACAAAACACTGCACATAATCTAGAACCCCAGAGACCTACAAACATACAATAGCATTTAGTTAAGGAAGCGGGCTTTCCCCAGTAATTGAAATTAATGGTTCAGAGTCATACACACGGACCATCTTTTATCTGAAAGAAGCAAAGATCCTAATGGGCTCAAGCAGCCCAGAGACCCTCATGAAGATCTTTGAGTCTAGCTGAGAAAGAGCAGCACGATGTAAACCCGTGACTGCAGATCAATTAGTTTCACTTATGTGTGTTGTATAACAAAACTAAAATAGTTTAAGAGGAAAACTTCTGCTACTTGCAATGAGACATAGATCTTTATGTGCCCCCGCGAAATGCAGGGACTTATGAGGATCTATGTCTCTTGAGGAAAATCTTGTTAAATCCATTCTATCTGTGATCCTCAGACAGAGAAGACAACCGAGAAATAAGTATGTACTAGAAGCAAATTGTTGTGACTGGCAGGCTGCGTGAATGGTTTTACAACACCCATGGGATGAAGTAACTTTTGCCTCAGACGAACTGATCCAGGTTACTGTCTATCTGCAAGAGGCATAGATTCTCATGAGCCCCTGCAGCCGCAGGGGCTCATGAGAATCTATGCCTCTTGCTGGCTTTAGACCTTGTCTACGTACTTCAGAGAATGGAATTTTCGGTTTTGAAAATGTGGCTGCTTTGAGACAAAAGTGACCTGAAAGCAGATGACCCCGTTTGCCTACAAGAGGTATAGATCCTCATGAGTCCCTGCAGCAGCATGGGCTCATGAGAATATATACCTCTTTGCTGACATGAATCAGCTATTTGTACTTAAGGTTAACTTGGCTGAAAACGTGGCTGACTTCAGATCGGTTAGCAGATGACCTCTGGAGTCCAAGCAGGCAAACCACTGACATAAAGAATACTCTGGGTCAACTTTATTAGGTGTATGTTGTCACAATAACGCAGACTGAACAGCCTGTTGCCTCTTCTGTACGAGGAACACAGATGTACCGCGAGTCCAGCAAATGGAGGTCTAAACTCATGCCCATTAATTCCGTTCTGCTAAACATTGCTATGCCTACATACACAATAAGAACGATCATAACGTGGCCCTCATCACGTGCTAAAAGAGATTCAAAGGTCACACGCCAATACCTGTATTGCTTTTTGAAATAATTATTGTGTGTTATGTTTCATTGCGCGTGTACGATCTTGCTGAAGTTCTGTGGATCACAGGAGGATTCAAGGAAATCACAATGCTCAACAACTGGTACAGCAACAATGGAACAGGCCGGAAGTCGTCCCAGCATAGATTGGCCGTCGATCGATCGATCGATCGATCGATCGATAGCCTGATTGATGGCCAGTTTATGTTGATTAGGACGTTCTGCTGCTGCAATCGACCCGCTAAACGACTCTGCTACTTCCTAGAACCAGTTTGTGGAGGATAAGTCAGCCATGCTAGGTCAAGAATAGCGCCGGCTATGTTTGACGACTCATTAACGCGGGAGTGGCGGGATGATTCAAGGGCAGTGCCTGATTAGCTTGGCGTCTTACAGGCGCTAAGCTAATCAAGCACTACGCTTGAATTCTGCTAATATCTTATGACTTCGGTGTTGATTATACATTGTTGTGAAAATTCCGCCAAACTATTCAAGCACTGCCTTTCACTAATCATATGCGCACAAATCACACAGCAGATTACGTTGCAACACACCTAAATTGAAAACAAAAACCAAAAACATTCAGATGTTCAAGAGTACTGCAACTACTACCCTCCTGGCCGCGTTCAACTGTAACACTGCTGTTGATGATCGTGTAATGGGTAGTAGGATACCTACCACTTATAGTTCTGAACACAGACGGACAAATTACGCCTCCATTCGCACAAGGCATACATTTTCATATGCCCATGCGGCTTCAGGGACTCATGAGAATTTATACCTCTTGAAGTATGTGATCGGGACCATTTACATATATCTCTGAGTCTAAGCCACAAACAAAATGGTAATCAGCGAAATTGAAACATGCCTCTGAACAGGAGCAGGAGCTCATGAAATCTATGCCTCTCGCGGTCCAAGCTGGACCTCAGACGGCAAAAGGGTAAATGAGGGCGGAGGTGCCTCAATTGAAACAGGGCGGAGAAACGATCAATGTTTCTGGTACTGGTGTGAAATGCCCTGCTCTTATCTTCCTACTACCCGTGAGGATCCAAGCGTCTTGCTGGCTCCATGGACCTCTTTTTATTCCTGGGACGGCGATGGTTCCTAGCACAGATGTGTACTGTACTTCTCGCTCTTTCTACGTCCATTTGCAAGAGCCACAGATCCTCATGAGCATTCTGCAGGGGCCCATGAAGATCTGTGCCTCTTGCTGGCAAGGATCAGCTTCACTGACCATTTAAACCTTGGGCGGAGAACGTTCTCGATGTTTAAACCATATCATACTGAGGCTAAAATCTTCAAATGTGTACTCTGCCTTATACAAGCTACATTATAGTACATACAGATAAAGATGTAGACCAACGGCTTTAGTTCAAGGGTGGTGCCAGAATAGCCTGGTGCCTAGAGGCGCCAAGCTATTCTGGCACTACCCTTGAACTACTTTAGTCAAACTTATTTCACACACTGGTGTATTCCGAATGATAAGCGTTAAAGTCGGCTTCCGGGAGACGGCTGGCACCAGGACATTTTGCACGCGCCTCGCCTGCTAAACCGTCACGGTAGAAGTATTCCATCGACCGAGAGAGTAATAATACTACTAACGAGGCACATCATTCATGTCCAAGACCAAACTATTTAATGAGGAATCCGGCAACATGAATATTCTTAAATCACCACATTCATTGCCTTTGAGAACACAGGATGACTGCCGTGATGCGCCTTAGCAGTCTGCTCAGCGTCACACCACAGTCACCCAACAGAACATCGGATGATGATCGTTATGAGCGTTCAAGCGAAATGCCATTATGCGCAAGAGAGATTACAAATCAGGATTTTCAAAGCGCATAACATTCTTGACCAAGACCACACAGAATTCTGCGTACCGGGCAATGGGAATAATACGACACTGCATGTCAGAATCTACAAAGAGACTTCAGAATGTACAACTGTCCATATAGCATGGCTTCGGGCGATGGAATTTTCACTCACGCAATCACGCCAACAACAGTCGCTGGTCATCTGCAAGAGGCATAGACTTGCATGAATTCCCACCCAGTAAGCAAATGGCCATCAGGTCAACGTCGGCCGCAGAGGGCCCGCGCAGGTCCGTGCGCGGGCCCACTGCGGCCGAAGACGGCCCGAGCACATTCGCTTACTGGATGCAGTGTCGGACCGGCTCATGACAGCCTCTTGCCGAACACCATAGGCCTGTATATGTCTGTGTTTCTCAGCGTGAGGTGGATCCTTAAGGGTGTTCGCAAACGAGTGCAAATGGGACGGTAACTCAATGTCTTTCTACACGCAAAGCGTGTCAGAACCATTCCATCAACGAACGCCTTTTTATCGATCTGCCGGAGGTTTAGACATACATCCTCATCTTCCCCATGCAAACTAATGAAAATGTCTATTCTTTGTTGAGCTTGACCAATTTACAGCTGGGTTCCCAGGTTGGAGGAGGTACACTGCGTTCAATTAACGACGCAGAACTGTTGTGCTGCGATCAACCTGAAACGTGCGGCACGACAATGGTGTTTTGCTCAGTCGCGAATTAACCCCATGTTATAGTTTGAGCAGTAACCGGGACCAGGTGCATATAAAGACAAGAGGACGATGGATTGCTCATATGAATACATTTTTAACAAGCAAAGTTTGGACGCAAACATTCCGAGTTACAATTATTGTACTCTTGATTGCCGACTATAACTGTCTTTATCTGCCCTAAGATGGCAAAAGCCAGTACGCGCATTTTTGTAGAACAAAAACAAAACAAAACAAACGAGTATCTTTTGTACCTTTTGGTGGTCGGTAGCGGTTATGGTCGCGACGATTATGGACAGGAATCATCGCGACAAAAACCGCTACCGACAATTTAGCTTTTCTAGCAAATGCACTTTTTGCCATGGTTAAGGCAGCTACCATATACGGTAAGAAAGGGGCCAAGAACTATCCTTGTTCAAACCATCACGGTTGATGCATCTCTCTCTCTCTCTCCACTCTATAAACGATGAACGATTGTATAATACAGCAGGCCTATCACAGTATCATCTGATGTAAAACAAGTTGAGCAAAGCTGGGGTTTCGGAATGCAACTTTAACTCAATCGAGACGTGCCGCCTACGGATACGCGGCTTATGCCGCGTATCCGGAGGCGACACGTCTCGAATGAGCTAACCTGTTCAACTGACGCAGACTGTTTCTGCAGTCTTCGTTCATTCAAGACCCAGGAACATGGATTCAAAGTGGTATCAGCAAGAGGCATAGATCCTCATGAGCCCCCGCAGTTTACGATCTATACCTCTTGCAGTTGGGTGGTGTTCACATTTTCTCGGCACTGAACGGGTTAAATTTGAAAGTTCTTGGGTTCCACTTGATTCCGCCATCTCAGTCACCACCAAGACGATCAGACTAAGCAGGTATTTCTGGTTTAACCTGCTAAAAGTACCTGGATTACCTAGCAACTGAAATCAGGCAAGGCAAAAGATGAAAAGACACCGCCTGTACATACCTGATTTGTTCAGAAAACGACCACCATCGTCCATCAAGTGAGAAAGAGAGAGAAGAGTTGGGAGGTCACCAACGGACAAGCAGACTGGAGACTACGTGGGGACGCTGACATGTGACCGCTAGGCAATGAAAGAACCTGAACTAAACGCCCTTTCTTTCCTTTTTTTTTTTTTCTTTCTTTCTTAGGGGTGGTGGTTGTGGTGGTGGTGTGTCCTTTTGCTGTCGGTAGCGCTTTCTGTTTAGTTGGTTCCTGCACGAATCACATCCACAAAGAGCCTCTACCGAATGCCAAAGCCAAAGAGTTAACTATTTGGCTGTCGGTTTTGGTTTTGTCGCGATGATTCCTGATGGAATCATCGCGACAAAACCAGTACCGACAGCCAAAGGGTTAAAAATATACTTACAGAGGATTCTGGGATCGTCTCAAGTTTTTTACATTTGTATGAAGGACACCCCCCCCCCCACCACCACCACCACCAACCACCACCATCCCAGCCCACCTAACCCCCCCCCCCCCCCCCAACGTCATGTGATCGTGCCAATAAACAGCTAGCGCGGCCTATTTCAATATGGGGTTCACTTTAACTTTTTCTTCCGACGGTTCTTGGGAGAAAAATCGTATTTACACAGTTCTAAGATGGAATAGAAGAAACTCTCACCTATAATATCACCTACAATATTTTTACTCATCGTCTGTTGCAGTCAGTCATCGTGACTGATTTCTTTCTATGGCTTGCTGTGTGTGCGTGTTCGTAAAAGGCACGTGCGTCCTGTATCCACACCACGATATCCGTGACAAAGGATCGAGGTTTTCAGTACTGCATTAGGGTGTGGTCCTTGAAGGCAGGTTCCCTTGTACTTGAGAGGACGGAGGTCTGGTGGATTGGTCTTGACAGTCCCGCCCTCCCCTCCCTGCCCTCACCTGACCGCGCCCCACCACCCCCTTCCGTGACCCCACGTTGCCTAGCAACCCGTGCGGCAGTCAACCAGTGCAAACAGAGGGGAAACAAGAGAAGAAGAGGGGCCAACTAGAATTTCGAATGCTGTCGACGGTCCAAGGTCATGTTTGTTTTTAATTACAACCCCGCAGGTACAAGATTACAACGATGTTTGATCGGGATGAAGGGAAAAATGTGTTGGTCCGTGACACACACTATACGTAAAGAAACAGAGATATCACAGATATGCTGAGACTACCTTTCCACAGAAAATAGTATGAATAAACAATAACTGACTCTTTCACCCTTTGGGTGTCGGTAGCGGTTTTGTCGAAGTGATTCCTGCAGGAATCACAACATCCTGACATCCTGCAGGAAACTCCTCGACAAAACCACACTACCTACTCCCAAAGGGTTTAAGCATTATTTGCACACTATCCGTCTAAAAGTTCAATGAACTTGATGCTGCTCCTTCTGCGTGTGATACATGTACAGAATCTTGAGAGGCAAAGCAACTCAAAGCAAAGAGTGCGATTTTTTATGTTTGCACAGATGTGGAATTTTGTAAACATATTGTATACTTCCGAGGCGAACTATCTTTGCGTCAGAATAATTTCAGAGTGGCTGATGTTCATTCACCCTTTGGCTGTCCCAAGCGCTTGTTTTGTCGGGGTGATTCCTGTAGGAATCACCATGACAAAAGACGCTACTAACCGCCAACGGGTTAAGTAATTTTTGCAACCGTGTCACTGCCAAACTAAAGAGATAATCGGTACCTTATAAATGCACAAGAAATGCCATTTTAATACAAGTAAAATGCTTGCAAGTACACTAGCTCATTCTACCCCAAGACCGAAATCCCCAAACGTTGCCGTTGTGCTCTGAAGACTGCATTGCAGTGAAAGGACACAGATCGACCATGATAGTTCAAGGGTGACGCCAGAATAGCTTGGCGCCCATAGGCGCCAAGCTATTCTGGCATCCCCCTTGAACTATCATGGTCGATCCTTATCTTGCTGTGGTGCGTCTGGGGTAGAACGAGCTAGATACAATTCAACTATTTTTGCTTTCTTTATCTTAAAACGTACTGAATACGTCTTCACAAAAGCTTCTTCGTTTGCTTTTGAATCGCGTCAACAGGATTTTAACGAATTGTTTGCTTTTGAAGATCAGCAAAGGATTAACTCCCTGATGCATGCAGCCACCCATACAGTCAACAGTACAGGTGCCGGCATGCATGCACAAAGAGGAGGTTAAGATTTCATGCGGATAATGCCGGTGTGGAGTATTATTTTCAAATCACATTCACGAGTTTATAACACAGGCATGATCAAAAACTTCAGCTTAGCGGATCAATACCACTGTATCTATTTTACGTGCTACGTCTCACAAAAAGTAATCTAAGACTCACCAACCCAATACGTCATTCTGCCGACGAACACAGACGAAAACTTTATTTGCAAGAGGCAGAGATGCTCACGAGCCCCCGCGAACGCGGGGGCTCATGAAGATCTATGCCTCTTGCAGATGGGCGAGGAAAATTAAAGACTCGGAATATACAGTGTATATCTACTCCGAACTGATTAATCTGATTACATATTCGTCCCGTGGACAAAAATCTACACTACCTCGCTATGTATCCACTTACCGCGGGACACACGCACGTGACGGAAAACTGAACCAATCTGTACTACACAGCCATCGTATCAACTTACCGCGAAATGTAATGAACGTGGTGGAACAACGCTTACCCGACAAAACGTAAGGGACATGCCAGAACAAAGCTACACTGACAGAGCGGTGTAAATACCACAGAGTACATCTGCGGCGTGCGTGCTTGTCAAAAAACGTAGTCAAAGGTGCATAACATGAGAAAAATACGAATTATTCTTAATCAGAATTAGATCTAACACAGTAGGTTGGGCCCCTTTACTGTAATGAAAGGCGCTTCATTGTAAGGGGTTGTTTCGGTGGCGGATCGTCCAGAACCCACTGCCACGTGAGTCATCGTGGCAGGCGTATATTATTAATTACAATATCGGCTAAGTACATAAACTAGTGTTGACAATGCGAGCAACTCCTTGCCAGCAAGCGGCATAAATTTACCCTCATGCAGCCCCCAGGGAGTCATGAGGATATACGCCTCTTGCAGATGGAACGGTCTTGATGAATCCACTGAATGTTTAAAGTCAGTGCAATGTTGACCCACTTCTGGTTCAGGGACAACCTCTACTTGGGAAACGGGACCCTTGGCTTGCAATATTTCAAGGAGGTAAGCCGGATCACAGAAGATACAGGCTAAATACTCTTTGACTGGATAGGCTCCCGCTGGTCTGTGGGTCTCCGTACTATCCATACTTGCTCTGTGACCGTTCCCAGGTTAGGGGCTGAAATGGCCTTAGTTTAAATACTATTATCTCATTCAGCCCGGCGCACGTATTTCCCAAATTTTGGAGGTGTCATCTAACGACTATGCACCTGTTGTAGGAGATGGATCGACCATGATAATTCAAGGGCAGTGCCAGATTAGCTTGGCGCCGACAGGCGCCAAGCTAATCTGGCACTACCCTTGAATTATCATGGTCGACCCTCCTGCTGTAGTGCGTCAGGGCTGAATGGGTTATACATGTAACGGCAAATCTCTCGCTCCACAATACAACCAGCAATTTTGTCATGAAACCCTACACCTCTGTCTCCAAGGACGGACAAGCTAGTTTAGTATAAACAAGTATCTCTCATGAACACAGATGTAAAAGAGGGTAGGACAGGAATATATTCTCTTGGCCTGCCTAGGCTCGTGAGGATCTATGCCTCTTGCAAACCAAAGGCGTGAACGATTAAGATCTACCAAGGCAAAACGGTTCTCACACACAATACACAACACCACAAATCCTCGCGGATCCGACAATCTGAAACTTAGTTCTCTAAGAAGCAATGATGTAAATGGAGCCAGTTAGAAGCGTAGATTGTCACGAATCCCTGCACGTTGAGGGGGCTCACGAGGATCCACGCCTCTTAAAGGTGAATGGCGTTAGACGTAGAAGACAAACCCCCACCCTAGCCCATTACCTCTCCCATTCCGACATTCAAATTGTCCTACGTCACTCCGGCGTCAATAGATCTTGTCACCAGAGCCAATGAAGCCAGCAATCTAGACAATGCAATTTGCGCGAGGCACCGCTATGTACTTGAGATATTGTTCCTGATAGGGTTACCGAAATCTTGAGGCCAACGATCCCAAGCTTGCTAAACAAAGCCTGTAAAACAACTAAATAAGACAAGATCGCATTGTGTGTCGGTCTGCGGTTTTTAGACCCTCCGCCGTTTATGTGTCATGTTCCGACATGTGATTTTTCTACCTTACGGCTAGAAGCAGAGAAGGTCCAAAATTCACAACCCACTGGATAACATCACGCCAGCTATTGCGAAAAAAATTTACGATTATACAAAAGACTAACATGACTGATCGCTGATCTCGTATGTAATTTTCCAAAGCGTATATTGCTTAGCCCATTAACTACCGAGAAAAACTAAACACCACCCAAATGCAAGATGTATAAAAACGCAAACCCACTTCCAATTATAACAGAGGAGAACCCAACTAAAAAAGAAACACACCTAGAAAAGACAAGTGCAACCCAAAGTACTTGGTTTTTTTCTAAGCGCGTGTCATTTCCTCCTTGGGTTATTCTCTGCATTTTACGCACTTGACAGTCTCACCTTTTTGGTCTGGATTTCACTTACTACGAGTTACAAGTCTCTCAAGGTACAGTTAACTCATTCGCGGAGAGCCGCATCCGGATGCGCGGCATAAGCCGCGCATCCGGATGCGGCTTGCCGCGAATGAGTTAAGACAATCTTATGATCTTTGCCGGAAGTCCACCTGCATAAGATCATCTTGTAATAAATAATAACAATAAATTGCCTGTCTCAGTATTTCTCTCTCTCTCTCTCTCTTTCTTCCCCCCCCCCCCCCCCCCCCCCGTTCTCCCATCCCCGCTAGCACCCCCCCCCCCCTAACCTGACACTTCTGAAAGCAACTGTAATACAAAGGACAGTAGCATCTGTTGTCTTGTGACACCACGGGCCCTGTAATTATTTACCGTTCCATGTCAGTATGGCCTTACGTCAATTAATAGGTGTACTGACCTGTCCCAGCACGCGCCTTTCGCTTCACGATGCGGCAAGATGAATCGGCCATAAACCTAAAGGATTCTTAGGCTGTGAATTGGTGCCTGACTGGCTTGGCGCCTGGAAGGGCGCCAAGCCAGTCGGGCACTACCGTTGAGCTGATGTAGTTGATTTTTCTTTCTTGTTACAAGTTTGTTTTGGTTTTTATTTAATTCATAATACGTCATTAACCCGACGGCTGAACTCCTGGCGTCGAGACCTCCAAGCAGACATCAAGAGACTGGGAAGCACCTGGAGTAAAATCGAAGGAGAAGCACAGGACAGGAGTCGCTGGAGGTCTCTCGTCGACGGCCTATACCCGGGTAGGGGTGACAGGCGTAAGTAAGTAAATAAGTAACCCGACGGCTGAAGACTCGAGAAACACTGAACAGGAACTATGCTTGGAGCTAATCATAAATACCGTCGACAGAACCCTCCCCCGTGGCTATTGTGCCGTGTTAATTTAACCCTTATCATTCGGAATACACCAGTGTGTGAAATATGTTTGAATAAAATAGTTCAAGGGTAGTGCCAGAATAGCTTGGCGCCAAGCTATTCTGGCACCACCCTTGAACTAAAGCCATTGGGTCTATATCCTTATCTGTAAGTACTATTATGTAGCTTGCATATATGGCAGTGTACAAATTTGAAGCTTTTAGCCTCCGTATGATATGGGTTAAGCGACGAAAAAAATAAGGTAAGTCAGTTGACTCTGACATGGAAAAGAGTGTTCTGTCACCCGACAAACAAAGACGACATGTGCAGTGACCGCGACACATTTTGTAAAGCACACGTTATTGCAATTACAAGCACGTACAGCTCGGACCATAAAACTCGGCACTGACCTACATCAAAAGACAGCTCACAGTCTACGTGCAAGAAGAATAGAGGTTACTATCCTGTTAAATTTGCAACGGCTCTTAAAGGGATTCCTGATCTTTGTCGTGACATTTGTGTCTGTGTTCCTCCAAAGAAAACGGTACACACATTCCCTAAATTCATCTGGATGCGACACTTCTGGAATGTATTAAAGACACCAAGACGGAGATGGATCGACCATGATAGTTCAATGAAAGCCAGAGAAAAGTCACGGACGGGGCCGATTTATGACGGCAAAATCTAGCGCTCTTGCACTTGGACAAGGGCTGGCTTCGATAAGGTGCTGCGGTGTATTACAATTACAAATCAAAAGAAAAGAAAAGGGAAGACTGCCAGTGCTAATATTTTAGGAAGGTTACAAAGTAAAGTAGGTAAAAGCACTGTCAGGGGAGAGAAGTGTGCATGATCGACCAGTGATCATAGATCTACTGTGGCCAAAGCACACACACACACACAAACACACACACACAACAACAAAAATAGGAAAGAGGGGGGCGCTAAAAAAAGTGACTGGAAGCAATGCATATGGAAGCCCCCCCCCCCCCCCCCCGAAGGGGGGCGTATCACATATCCCACTGTTCCAGCCACTCAGTGCATGGAAATTTAAATCTAGGTCACACTTTTTTTAAATTTCACAAACACTGACGATGAATAGATTACGACAGCTCGATGCTAGTGCCGAAATAACTTGGCGCCATGATCTGCTTTGGGGTTATGATGATCTCAACAGACTGCAGAGGATTCCAAATGTGCTCTAAAAAATGTTCATTTTAATTAATAAAAAAAAAAACAAAAAAAAAAACGTGCATTGTCAACACATTTCAAAATAACTTTAATGTCATACATCAACGCACCAGAAAACAATGTGGCAAAACTATAAAGTCAAATCAAACGCGCACAGACAATTTATTCACACTGGTTGCCTTCCTCGATTGGCCACGCTGATAACCGTAGCCAACAGAGGAAGGCAAACAGTGTGACGTTTACTTCGTCAGTCGTCAGACGCACTGGAAAGTATCCGTTATCAACTCCCGAATTTGGACTGACATAAACTATAACGTGCATTGTTTTCTGTGACGCTGGCCGCTTTATGGTCGGTACCCGGTAGAGTTCAGCACAATAACTTTGTTAGCGTTCGTGTGAGTGTAACAGCGAAACCTATAGGGATCTAAGGGCATAGGTTTTCATGGGCCCCTGCAACTGCAGGGGCCCATGAGAACCTATGCGTTTTGTGGCGTTGATCAGCGATTCATAACTGTGTTGCTAAGTTGAAGTAGGTGACAGGTGAAGAAGACTTGCCTAAGACTTGGGGGCAGGGGGGGGGGGGGGGTGGGAGAGCTAACTGTCTCGGGCTATCTTGACAGTGTTTGCTGAACACTTGGATCAGAAAGTCTAGTGCTGGGCCGGTTTTGTGTGAAGACGTACGAGAACACAAGAAAGCTCTGTTGCACTCATCACACACACACACACACACACACACACACACACACACACACACACACACACACACACACACACACACACACACACACACACACACAAGTAAGAGAGCTTGATCCTATATTTGTGTGCGGATCTGTGCATTTGGACTTTCCTAGATAGAAATGTCTTGTGTTTCACCTCAAGAAAACCAGAGACCCTTTTCAGTCTTTCACTTAGGCTATAATTGTGTGCTCATTTGTGATATCGGACCTTAGGACCTCGAGACTGAAAGGACTTGAGTTTCACATCACGGAAAAAAAAAAGGATCATAAGTGACTGTTACACAAAACTGACACCGAAACCTTAAGAAGACTCGCTTTCATGGTTTTCCTGAGACATTATAGCCGCCTGGATATCCATCACCAATTAACATTCACTGACGCTGGTCGAGGATTGTGTTTCTGAAACCTTTGCTAACTGAATGCCAAAGAACCCCAGACGTCCGACCAACATGGCTTTTTAGCGGTGTCAGCAAGAGGCGTAGATCCTCATGAGCCCCCGCAAACTGCGGGGGCTCATAAGGACCTATGCGTCTTTCAGGTATATCATGTTAAGCCTCCCTCTCTCTCTCTGTGCAGTGTCGGGGTTAAATAATAATAATAATAATAATAATACATAGTATTTATATGGCGCATTTCTCATATTTATAATATAACTCAATGCGCAGGTTACACAGAAACTACGCAGAAAACAACGAAGGACGTATACCTTCAATCAGGGTGTGTGTTCAGACTTGCGCCAGTGTAGCACTTGACTGTAAGGTTACCCTCAATCGTACACTGCACACCCGAATAGTCCTCAGTTTAAGGAACGATAACACAGTTTTACGAACTGATCAAGAAAGAAGCAAAGATTCTCACGAGCCCCAGCAGCCTAACGTAATGCTGTGTAATGTGGGTGTGTACGTAGATTTACGCCTGTTCTACCACATGACCACAGGGGTACCTCAGTCGTATTTTTACATACCCGAATATACACCTCCGTTTGCAGAAAGTTCACAGAAAAAAAATGGTCTCATCAAGAGGCATAGATCCTCATGATTCCCCGCAGCCATGGCTCTTGCAAAGGTACGCCACTTCACCACAGGACGTCCCCGTGCCACTGCAGGTTCCCCTGTTTAGTCACTAACTGAGGATTAGGTAAGATCAATATTGACTAAAGCCTGACTTTCCTACTCCAATCTGCCGCCTGACAAAATCTCGATAGCCCTTCACCGGTTCCTTTTCAGACTTTTCATAGTCCGACCGCTTTTACTATGGTACAGCCAACTTTTTCAGTCCCAGAGTCAACGGACGAAAAGGTGACATCTCGCAGTAACCACCTAATAATAATAATAATAATAATACCGTTATTATATAGGCGCTTTTTCTCAATTTTTGGGTAAATCGACTCAAAGCGCCGCGCCTGAAACCCAACACACACACTCACGAAACAGACACGGATTTACGCCATTTAAGACAAACACAGTACAAGACAAACGAAGGGCCAGTCAGCTACTGAAGTTACAGAGATTTTTGATCGCTTGTATTTGAAATTTGTAAAGTGGCCTGAGACCGGTACCAAAGTGGGGGGGGGGGGGGGGGTGGAAGAACCGGAGTACCCGGAGAAAGAACCCCCAACGGTCCGCCCGAATTAACGGTGACACTTACCAGAGGAGAAAAGTCCAACGCCGGAACCCGGTATCGAACCGCGCACCTTTGGCATTGGTGGCAGGCGCCTTAACCACTGCGCCACGGACCGCCCCAGTAACCACCTCCATAGAAAACGCTACGAGCAAAGGGTCAAAAGCTCTGTTTGTCCCAATCTTTTATTCTGCGATGTACGGATGTATAAAATCCAGTGCAACACATTTTATTTTAACAATAATTTTAAATAATAATAATAATAATTATTATTATCACTTGTTATTATCATTATCACTATTATTATTACTACTTATCATTTGCTATAATTACTACAACTATTATTATTATTATCATTATTATTATCATTATTTGAAAAATGGCTCCCATTTTAGGGTGGTCTGCTGAAAAATACACGCAAAATTCGGAAGATGGATCATAAATGCGCGTCTTATGACACTGCTATTTTTATTTACCTCTACAGAGAAACGGCTAATATATTAAAACAGGTCAGTCTGCTAAGAATTACATGCAAGTATCAACGGTGGACCGTAAAGGGACTGGCTCACGTGTAAAAATCCTATGCTAAGCACTTATTCATACAGGTCTCGGGAGACAGATTGACCAGAGGGTCAAATGACGTTTTTATCACGCCGGCAAAGTTTTTTTTTTTTTGGGGGGGGTAGGCTTGACACACCGTAAGACTAACTATTAGCACAATCACACTTCCAGTCTTCTTCCCGTCACAGTATAGGTACCTCAGCCAAACACGTCCGTCTGCAAGAGGCATAGATTCTCATGCGCCCCTGCCGTCGCAGGGTCTCATGAGAATATATGCCTCTTGCAGATACCGACCAACCAACATAATATCGTTTCTTTTCAGACGGCAAAAAGTCCAGAGATTTTAAGGTTGTGGCTGGCCTGGCCAAGATGTTCTTTTCACCGGACACGTAGACAAGTTTGTTGAGGAGATTCGAAACGCTCTCAGTTCAACTCCCTTTCATCTGCACGAAGCTTTGATCCTCGTGTAGACTTTCAGACTGTAAAGTTCATGGAGACCCTCGACCCTTACGAACAATGGTCATTTTTATTTTAAATACATGTTCTGCCGAGGAGGTCAATTACATTTCAATCGTGAGGCCTCCCAACTGCAGAAGTTCATTGGAGACACTCATCCATAGCACGAAACAACGGTCAATTTGATTTTAAATCTATGTTCAAACGAGGAGGTCATATAGATTTCATTCAGTCTTAGAAACGAGACTGTGAGCTTGAACCCGAACAACTAGAGAGAACTGTCAAGTGGCGGTATTTTCCTAATGAATTGCGGTTGTAAGCTGAAACCTTCATGGCTTCGTCAATTTGAGTCACAAATAAGGAGACAATCAGCTAACTCTCTGCTGGAAATGCGCGCCGATCTGTGTGAGAACAGGGATCTTGAGGATCTATGCGTCTGGAAGATGAAGTGCGTTTCGTCTGCTGGCCTCGACGACCCTTCTGGGCTGGTTGGACGTCTTTTGTAGATGCGCTGACGGGGACAAAAAAAATTACATCCCTGGGCGAACTAAAAGTTCCGCAAGAGGCGTGGATCCTTTTAAGTCTCTGCGACTGCAGAGACTCAGGAGGATCTATGCCTCTTGCTCGCGATGTATTAGACCCACGCTCTTCAGAAGGAGAAGATAGCAAGGTGTTCAACCTATATAGTGAAACAGGAATGTGTAGCGAGAGGAAAGCCCGGTACGGCCCGCCTAAGCCGACCTTACCATACCTCGCAGGACAACCGGGAGAGTCATAATTATGAGAAGGCTGTGTTTGAGAAGAAAAAAGAGTGGTTTAACCCCTTGACCTCCGAGAAAACGTGACCAGGATACAACTACAAGAGACATAGATCTTCATGAGCCCCCGCCGTCGCGGGGGCTCATGAAGATCTATGCCTATGCTCAGACCAATGTGTACCCACTTGCTTTGGACGGCTGTGACGTTCAGTTACTGAATGAGCACGCACTTCCGACCAGTGACAGGGATGGGGTTAAGATACAAGAGTATTTTTGGTTAACAGTGTGCACTGATCTGTTGTTTCGAACAGTATTTCTCCTGGCTGCAAGGTCCAAACTCACAGACAGTGGCAAGTACACAACTGAACAACATTGCTCAGTGAAGACAAAAATCAGTCATTAACCCATTATGTCCTGAGGCTGATTTTTACCATTTTCCTATTGTCCTATGAAGGCGACATTACAGATTAGGAGCTAGATCAACTGTTTTAGTTCAAGGGTGGTGCCAAGCTATTCTGGCACCACCCTTGAATTATCAGTTCAATTTATTTCAAGCGATGGGTATATCAGGATGAAAAGGATTAAATCCATTTTTGTGAAAAGCGAGATGTTCATTGTAATACAATCAAAATATACACCTGTGTTTTCAAACAAACGTTAACTCATTCGAGACGTGCCGCCTCCGGATAAGCGGCATACGCCGCGTATCCGGAGGCGGCACGTCTCAAATGAGTTAATCGTACGAAAAAGCTGCCAGTTTTGTGCAAACAGATCTAACACCGTATATGGCTGTTAAAAGTTCAAATTTATACCTCGAGAAATTCAAAATGTCATAGTAAATGACACAGGCGCTTAATTAAAAGTGCGTAACTGCACTGTCTCCGCAGTTAGTGTAAGAAGTGCGTGTAATGCACAGGCTAGACAAGGGATCAACACTGACTGCGTAATTCTTAAAGACCCCACGACACCCCCCCCCCCCCCCACTTTAATCCCCCGCCACCATTACCACCACATTAAAAGGGGGGAACAAGTTGGTTAAAATGGTACGATTGCAACCACGTTTGCACCAGTATTGGAACGCTGTCAAAAGCAGATCAATAGCTTTGCGTCCGCATAACTTTACGTTTTGTGCATACACGCCCATTTAACTCAAGTGCCTGTTCCTTTGTCAAACGGCGTACGCGCGTTTTGTGCTATTGAAAGTCTCATTAACTCACATAGAATGCCCGTGTGTACGTACATGTGTAAAATGTTGACAGTTCTTGAACCCTCCAACAAAGAACTCCTTTCATCTGCAAGCGGCATAGATCTTCATGAACCCCCGCGATCTGCGGGGGTTCGTGAGGATCTAGGCCTCTTGGTGGATTAATTGCGTTTGTATGCATGCATGTAGTTTAAAAACGTATGACGAGAGCATGTAAATAACAGCAACAGTATGCCAAACAGTGCTTTAATCCTAAAATAAAGTTTCAACACCATCACGACTTTGTTTGTATGAATCTCAAGCAGCGGAGCCCAGAAGGCATTCTGTCTAAATACGACGGTAAAAGTGAAGGACCTTGGCAGACGACAGATAAGATTTCTCCTGCGCAATACACGAAAATAATACGAACATTGAACGCATGACTTCCCCCGTCATAGCAAGGCTTGAAAGTCAAGCTGGTTTTCGTTGTCCTAGCTGGGGTCGTCTTCAAAACGTTAACTCCTTCTACCCCAGACACACCACAGGAAGATAAGGATCGACCATGATAGTTCAAGGGTGATGCCAGAATAGCTTGGCGCCTATGGGCGCCAAGCTATTCTGGCATCACCCTTGAACTATCATGGTCGATCTGTGTCCTGCAGTGCAATGCAGTCTTCAGAGGACAAGGGCAAAATTTAAGGATTTCGGTGATGGGGTAGAATGAGTTATGTAGTGTACTTATAGTGCAGGTTTATGCCCTTTCCATCTGCGAGATGCATACATTCTCCGCATTCTGCGGGAGCTCATGAGAATCTATGCATCTGGATGGCATTATTTACACCGTTTTCATCTGCGGGCTGAGGGGGTCGCTGCGGGTTGATAATAGGACTGTTATTATGAAAGCATTTTTAAAGATTATCACGAATTTATTTTGATTCTTACTTCACTACTAGGTCTTCCATCACGAAATGATTTCCTTATTATTATTTTATTACTGGGGCTGTTCTCAAGATAGGCGGTGTTTTAATAATATAGAAAAATGTGTCAATTACTAGTGATGACCTCTTTGAATATTTAAAGAGGTAATATCTATTCTTGTTGCTAAATTGTATGCCATCTGTACAATTACGAATATATTCCACCTGTGCCTGCGAGCAGCGTGAAATAAATAGCGTACAGAACGTTACTGTGTATTTTCTGATCCACCTTTGATATACATGCAGTATGAACGATCTCAACATTTATGTGATTACATATTCAGATTTTTGAACTATTTTTAAGTGGGTGCCATTCATATTTTGTACTTTGGTGGTCTATGTACTTTGGTGGCATTTCTTTCAAGTGCCATTATTAGCTTGGTTATAATTTGGACTGCCCTTGGAAGTCTTTTCTTTTATTGTTTTATCACAAAGCTGATATAAACATTAAAAAGCAAATTAGGAAAGTGTCAACAGACTATAGACCCATCAAAGCAAGAATCACTCGCTATCTCAGTTTCACCTGTGAACCATGACACTCTGCCTCTCAATCTTCTTAGCTATGCAAACGATCTGAGAGTGCTGCCCCCAACTTCTTTTTTCTCCTTCAATCTATTATGCATGAAATGAAACCCATCACAGCACAGTCCTACCTTTTTTCTTCTTTTTTTCAGCTAAATTTTTAATCTTCAAGGGGCACAGATTCTCATGTGCCCCTGCGACTGCAGGGGCTCATGCGAATCTATGTCTCTTGCAATTATCGATTAGTGTCATCTGCTTAATACTACGTCTCGGGCCTTTCCCCGTGGAGGAATTAAACCAGGGTTAAATCCCTGACCTCCTCGCCTCAATCTGTCTGCCTGAACGAGAAGTAGGCCTGCGAGGTCACGAGTGAAGAAGTTGATTGATTTCTAATGAAGCGAAGTATTTTAAAATAAATCTCCAACACAATCATGTACAAAATAATCGAAATCCTCCTGCGAGTGAGGCGGAACACAGAAGGAAATTAGTTAGAGAAAAATCGTACACCGACATAGAATTCGTTGTATATTAAGATCTGTAGACAGTCGTGCATAGAAACGAACGAAGGCCTCCTCCGTGTGAGGCGGAACACAGAAGAAAATTAGTCCAGAGAGAATCGTTGATCCACATGTTCTTCGTTCATGAAGAACTGTAGACATGCAACAGGTGCAGGGCTTCGCTTTTCAGTCACTAGTGTCTCGTCCAGTCTATAAATCTAAAATAGCCAGAGACTCACGTAAGCCCCTATAACCATAGAGGCTCAACAGAATCTGTGCCCATTGCTGAACGAGGCAGGCTCCAGCTCAGATTGAGTGTCTTATGAATTTACGAAGGTTATTCTGACAAGCTAAATGGGGGTAGTGTCGCCCTGCTGTGATTTAACTCAGTACTTGAAAAATCATCGGGCTGACGTCAGACCGGACGACCCTTTTGCTTGCTGGGTAAATGTAACTCTTTGTGTGTGAGAAACATGCTCCCAGTGTTTCAGGGTTTCCTTTGGAATACATTAAGCTACTTCTGGCATGACAAATGTGTGTACGTTAAACGGCTGGAATGCACACTGTATGCATAATTAGTGCAAAGAGAACTAGCAACCATTTACACACGAAAAAGACGCACAGGTGAGAATGCTACATGTACGTAACTGACCGGCCAGGCCTGCTCTAGTGTCCCTATTCACAAACTTACGCCAAACTGATCACGGGCGGTCGATCTGGCGTGAAAGTTATGTTGGCGCGTTAATCTTCCAACGCAAAAATGCCACGTCAATTTGACCCAAGGTCTAAATGGCGCACGCCAGTGACCCCGAGACAATGTGACATAGGGGTCATTCTGGCGTGTTACACCGGCCAGGTACACTCGGTGTCCCTTCCACACACATCTCACCTGTCCATTATGTGTACACCTTCCCTCATACCAGCCTCTGTTCAGACAATTAGAAAGTCAATGATGCCCTCTGCCCACACCCCTTCCTCTTCTCCCCTTCCGTCCCCCCCCCCTTACACACACTTCTCCCATACACCCCCCCCCCCCCCCTTTCAAACAACGTTGTCCCCTACGTTCCCGCTTTGTTTCTACAATCACGCCAACAAAGCCCAACAAAGAGCGGCTAAGCGGCGTCCTAAACCCAGCTCGCACAATGCCAAATATTAAATTGACACACACTCTCGATGGAGGCGTCTGGTTGAATGCAAATCGTCCCGTTTTTCACAGCCCCTCCCCCAGCCAGGCCCTTCTTTTGATTTGCAAGAAGCATAGATCCTCATGAACTTCATGCAGGCTAATGAGGGACTCAAGAAATTCTGTTATGATGGGAATTTTTAAAAATCCAACACCATACTGGTTGTGCGTCGGCTTCACGAGCCTTCGTTAGGCAATGTTGCCATGTGAAAATCTACGTTATCTGAAAGTACCAATTAACTATTTGCAAGTTGTTTTTTTTTTTTTTTTACTCATTCGAGATGTGCGGTATCCGGATACACGGCTTTACGCGGAGGACATTGGTGCCACTTCGTTTTGGTCCACGG